>KZ652055.1:147609-158250 GCA_001010745.2 Gerris buenoi
AAACAGGTGCGTACCTTTATTCGTGTAATTACCGTATTTGAATTTAAATCATTATTATAAAATACTATATTTATGAAACCAGGCTTATTTTTTAGCCCTTATATTGCTGTTTAAGGAAATAACTTGGATATTTGTGTAGTGTTATTTATTTGGCTCTAATTTAATATTCAATGATCAAATGTAATTACCGTACTAAAAAATGTGTAATTACTGTACTAAAAAATGTGTAATTACCGTAAATGTAAATAAAATGACGGTAATTAAATTTTTATTAGTGTAATTACAAATTTTATATTCTGTTATAAAAAGATCGTAAGCTTGTGCGGATAGAATTAAAATAAAGTTCTAGGTCTTTCGGTGGTGACTACATCTCAAAGGATGTACGTCTCAAATTTTCTCCCTTAAAACTAGAGCAAAATTGCCCATAGTTTGAAAATCACCCATAAACCTCACTAAAACGGATTTTTTTTCCCCAATTCACAATGTAACTCAGAACCTCTATAACAAGTCATATTAAGAATCAACCTCGATAACGCAACTATACAGGAATGGGTTGACCTTGAACAAGTTTAAGCCTGAACAAATTTGATTCGACTAACTACGATAACACGACTGATACCCAAAATAACGTTGATAACCCTCAACAAAAAGGGCACCTCAATAACAAAACTGTTTCCCTAATACCCTTCTTATGGAGGTTTTACAGTATTTCTTGTTAATTTATCATATTTTAACAAAACATTTTACTGACTTGTATTGTTTTAGGTCTGGCTAATTATCAGGCAACAGGAATTGATGAGGGTTTGCAGAGCTCTTACTCTTCACATACCGCAGAACTTCAGTCTGATATTCAGATCCATGTCCACTCTGTGCATAAGAACTTAAATATCACTCAGTATCCACACTACGAGTACAATTCCAACATTATTGACTCTGTTCATAACCAAATGAAGGCCTTTCAGTGCCCTCAATGTGAGTATAAAACCAACTGGAAGGGTAATCTGAAAAATCATATTGACTCTGTTCATAACAAAGTAAGGGCATTACAGTGCTCCCAATGCGATTATACAACCAACTTGAATATTGCTCTGAAAAGACATACTGAGTCTGTTCATTACAAAATAAAGCCCTTTCAGTGCCCTCAATGTGAGTATAAAACCTACCGGAAGGATAGTCTGAAACAACATACTGACTCCGTTCATAACAAAATAAAGGCATTTCAGTGCCCCCAGTGCGAGTATAAAACCAACTGGAAGGGTAATTTGAATAAACATATTGACTCTGTTCATGACAAAATAAGAGCATTTCAGTGTCCTCAATGTGAGTTTAAAACCTACCGGAAGGATGGGCTCAAACAACATACTGACTTAGTTCACAACAAAATAAAGGCTTTTCAGTGCCCTATATGTGAGTATAAAACCAACTTGAAGAGTAATCTGGAAATACATATTGAGTCTTTTCATAACAATATAAAGGCCTTTCAGTGCCCTCAATGTGAGTATAAAACCAACTTCAAAGGTAATCTGAAAAATCACATTGACTCTGTTCATAACAAAATAAGAGCATTACATTGCTCCCAATGCGAGTATAAGACCAACATAAATAATTACCTGAAAAGACATATTGACGCAATTCATAACAAAATAAAGGCCTTTCAGTGCCCTCATTGTGAGTATAAAACCTACCGGAAGGATGGTATCAAAATACATATTGATTCTGTCCATCATAAAATAAGAGCCTTTCAGTGCCCCCAGTGTGAGTATAAAACTAACTGGAAGGGTAATCTGAATAAACATATTGACTCTGTTCATGACAAAATAAAGGCCTTTCAGTGCTCACAATGTGAGTTTAAAACCTACCGGAAGGATGGTCTGAAAATACATATTGGCTCAGTTCATAACAAAATAAAGCCCTTTCTGTGCCCACAATGTGAGTATAAAACCATCTTGAAGGGTAAGCTTAAAAAACATATTGACTCTGTTCATAAGAGTATAAAATGATTATAAAAACAAATAGAATGACTAGTCATACTGCGCAGTAAAAATTGTTATACAATCTATAAATATATTGCATCTTTTATGTTTTGTTTGAGAATGGGAAGTTATAATCCCAAAAAAAGGGTAAGAGAATCTGGTAGACTATCTATCTCTTACAATTTACTTAAATTCACTCTTGGTTGGCTGCAAAAAATTTTGAATGTGGAGGAGGAAAGACTACCCAGAAAATGCTTTATTAGACTCCTTCAGATGGATATAACCTCCGATATTAAGAGACTCAACTGGGTCACAAGCCTTAAAAACTGTTTTTAACAGCTTAGGCCTTTCTCAAGTTTGGGAATCACAGGATCTACGCTTGCTGACAAATAAATGCTACATCAAAAATATGAGATAGAAGCTAAGAAGCAATGACGGAGAACATGCAAAACACACAAGATATAATCTGTACTACTCTCAGCTACAAATAACTGTAGGCCCTCAGCACTATTTAACTTGCAATCCGTCCATCAAAATAAAGCGCACAATTGCTCAACTCCGCACATCAGAGCAAGTGCACTCCAGCTTTATTTGTAGCAGTTACCTATACAAAATAGACCTGTCCTTACTCTACAATATTTGTAACTTGAAAACAGAAGAGGATCTTCACCACATGATATTTGTCTGCCCCGTATACCTACACTACAGGCAATTCTATTTAGACCTGCTCCTGCCTGCATTAAACCTCCCTAGCGACAACCCTCTTCTGGACATGGCCACTAATCAATTCACTTAATTCCAAACTTTTTTGACTTAGGTAGTTGTGTATAATAGTTTATATCAGGATTATCACATTATAGTATACATGTGTCATTATCATTACTCCTATTAATTGTTTTTATTTTATTTATTTTCTTTTATCTATGTTCATACTGCCGTGCTAAGCCAAAAAACCGTATCTGTCATTTTGGTCGAAAATGAGGTTTTGACTTATTCAGGGTTTTGGGGGGTCATTTTTGCCGTTTTTGATGGTCCCGAAGCCGTATCTCCATCCTAAACACGAGAAATTNACTAATTCCATACCATTATTTATTTATATTGTCACTAATTCCATACCATTATTTATTTATATTGTCACTAATTCCATACCATTATTTATTTATATTGTCACTAATTCCATACCATTATTTATTTATATTGTCACTAATTCCATACCATTATTTATTTATATTGTCACTAATTCCATACCATTATTTATTTATATTGTCACTAATTCCATACCATTATTTATTTATATTGTCACTAATTCCATACCATTATTTATTTATATTGTCACTAATTCCATACCATTATTTATTTATATTGTCACTAATTCCATACCATTATTTATTTATATTGTCACTAATTCCATACCATTATTTATTTATATTGTCACTAATTCCATACCATTATTTATTTATATTGTCACTAATTCCATACCATTATTTATTTATATTGTCACTAATTCCATACCATTATTTATTTATATTGTCACTAATTCCATACCATTATTTATTTATATTGTCACTAATTCCATACCATTATTTATTTATATTGTCACTAATTCCATACCATTATTTATTTATATTGTCACTAATTCCATACCATTATTTATTTATATTGTCACTAATTCCATACCATTATTTATTTATATTGTCACTAATTCCATACCATTATTTATTTATATTGTCACTAATTCCATACCATTATTTATTTATATTGTCACTAATTCCATACCATTATTTATTTATATTGTCACTAATTCCATACCATTATTTATTTATATTGTCACTAATTCCATACCATTATTTATTTATATTGTCACTAATTCCATACCATTATTTATTTATATTGTCACTAATTCCATACCATTATTTATTTATATTGTCACTAATTCCATACCATTATTTATTTATATTGTCACTAATTCCATACCATTATTTATTTATATTGTCACTAATTCCATACCATTATTTATTTATATTGTCACTAATTCCATACCATTATTTATTTATATTGTCACTAATTCCATACCATTATTTATTTATATTGTCACTAATTCCATACCATTATTTATTTATATTGTCACTAATTCCATACCATTATTTATTTATATTGTCACTAATTCCATACCATTATTTATTTATATTGTCACTAATTCCATACCATTATTTATTTATATTGTCACTAATTCCATACCATTATTTATTTATATTGTCACTAATTCCATACCATTATTTATTTATATTGTCACTAATTCCATACCATTATTTATTTATATTGTCACTAATTCCATACCATTATTTATTTATATTGTCACTAATTCCATACCATTATTTATTTATATTGTCACTAATTCCATACCATTATTTATTTATATTGTCACTAATTCCATACCATTATTTATTTATATTGTCACTAATTCCATACCATTATTTATTTATATTGTCACTAATTCCATACCATTATTTATTTATATTGTCACTAATTCCATACCATTATTTATTTATATTGTCACTAATTCCATACCATTATTTATTTATATTGTCACTAATTCCATACCATTATTTATTTATATTGTCACTAATTCCATACCATTATTTATTTATATTGTCACTAATTCCATACCATTATTTATTTATATTGTCACTAATTCCATACCATTATTTATTTATATTGTCACTAATTCCATACCATTATTTATTTATATTGTCACTAATTCCATACCATTATTTATTTATATTGTCACTAATTCCATACCATTATTTATTTATATTGTCACTAATTCCATACCATTATTTATTTATATTGTCACTAATTCCATACCATTATTTATTTATATTGTCACTAATTCCATACCATTATTTATTTATATTGTCACTAATTCCATACCATTATTTATTTATATTGTCACTAATTCCATACCATTATTTATTTATATTGTCACTAATTCCATACCATTATTTATTTATATTGTCACTAATTCCATACCATTATTTATTTATATTGTCACTAATTCCATACCATTATTTATTTATATTGTCACTAATTCCATACCATTATTTATTTATATTGTCACTAATTCCATACCATTATTTATTTATATTGTCACTAATTCCATACCATTATTTATTTATATTGTCACTAATTCCATACCATTATTTATTTATATTGTCACTAATTCCATACCATTATTTATTTATATTGTCACTAATTCCATACCATTATTTATTTATATTGTCACTAATTCCATACCATTATTTATTTATATTGTCACTAATTCCATACCATTATTTATTTATATTGTCACTAATTCCATACCATTATTTATTTATATTGTCACTAATTCCATACCATTATTTATTTATATTGTCACTAATTCCATACCATTATTTATTTATATTGTCACTAATTCCATACCATTATTTATTTATATTGTCACTAATTCCATACCATTATTTATTTATATTGTCACTAATTCCATACCATTATTTATTTATATTGTCACTAATTCCATACCATTATTTATTTATATTGTCACTAATTCCATACCATTATTTATTTATATTGTCACTAATTCCATACCATTATTTATTTATATTGTCACTAATTCCATACCATTATTTATTTATATTGTCACTAATTCCATACCATTATTTATTTATATTGTCACTAATTCCATACCATTATTTATTTATATTGTCACTAATTCCATACCATTATTTATTTATATTGTCACTAATTCCATACCATTATTTATTTATATTGTCACTTATTCATTTGTCATGTTTTTAAATTTCTTAAATTGTTTTAAAAATTTCCAATATTTTGGAATACAGTATATGGTAGTGGGTCAGTTGACCATTTTTTAGTTTTTTAAAATAATTTTAAATGACTTCTTTATGACGCTCTCCCAGAGAGATAGATTGATGACATCATAAGTGAGTTAAACTAAAGGTCGACCAAGAAGTCATGGAAATCTGAGGAGTGCGCTAGTGTCGTTGTTTTGGTTTCATGTGTAGTTTGTTTTTAATAAAATAGACCTCTTTCAAAAATACAGTGTTGTTCTTTTGTTATTAATCATTTTATTTTTGATAAATTCTATTTTTTTAAATATTTTTTTCTGGCAACACTGTACCTGATAAGAAATCACTAATATAATATACAATTATATGTGTTACTGAGAGACACCTAGGGATTACGCCATGTCCTGCATCGTTTCGTCGCTTTCGACTCATCAGGGGCCCGACGATTCCCACCCAACTCTATATGTGTCTCTATATGTGTCTCGCTTGTGTGGCACATCCCTTGGTGTCTCTCATTAACACTAATTGTATACCTTATTGCAGTGTGCATAATCACGGTATACATTGTTGATGTNTCTGTTGTAATTAGTAACCTTAAAATTATGTGTACTATAGCTTGTTTAACTGTCTATTGTAATTAGTAACCTTAAAATTATGTGTACTATAGCTTGTTTAACTGTCTGTTATATTAGGGTCTGTTGTAATGAGGCTTTGTTGCATTTATAATTAATTTTCTAAGGATAAATAATATTTAATTAGACGCTGTATTTCAAGTACAAATTTTATGCACAATATTTGAAATGAACATGTTTAAAACCATTATACTATTTATTGTTTAACATAAATAGGTCATTACTCTAATGACCTTGGGGCCTGAGGCCCTGGGCGAATAGCTGATACCTTGGGCCTTGAGTGAACAAATTTTAAATTTAGTATTAAGCTATTTCTCTGATAGGTGTCTCATTTGTACATATTATTAGAGTTGGGACAACCAACTAGAAAAAAAAAACAATTGAATCAATTAGTTGATTCACGAAAAAACAATTGTATACATTATCATTTATATAGGTAGTATATCATTAAATTAAATTTATTGGTTAACACAATTGTGCACTTTATTAGAATAATAATCACTTGATTATTATACAACAAAATATGAAATTATTCTTATTTATATGCTTATATGACTCAATTTATGAGGATGAATGTTCTCACCAAAATGTTTCCAAGTTTCATACATATACTCAAAATGTTTGTTATTTAAATAGTTTGTGTTTTTTAATTTATTTGTTGAATTTTACTGTGGATAATTGTTATGTTAATGTTTTTTAATTTGTTACCATTATTTATTTATATTGTCACTAATTCCATACCATTATTTATTTATATTGTCACTAATTCCATACCATTATTTATTTATATTGTCACTTATTCATTTGTCATGTTTTTAAATTTCTTAAATTGTTTTAAAAATTTCCAATATTTTGGAATACAGTATATGGTAGTGGGTCAGTTGACCATTTTTTAGTTTTTTAAAATAATTTTAAATGACTTCTTTATGACGCTCTCCCAGAGAGATAGATTGATGACATCATAAGTGAGTTAAACTAAAGGTCGACCAAGAAGTCATGGAAATCTGAGGAGTGCGCTAGTGTCGTTGTTTTGGTTTCATGTGTAGTTTGTTTTTAATAAAATAGACCTCTTTCAAAAATACAGTGTTGTTCTTTTGTTATTAATCATTTTATTTTTGATAAATTCTATTTTTTTAAATATTTTTTTCTGGCAACACTGTACCTGATAAGAAATCACTAATATAATATACAATTATATGTGTTACTGAGAGACACCTAGGGATTACGCCATGTCCTGCATCGTTTCGTCGCTTTCGACTCATCAGGGGCCCGACGATTCCCACCCAACTCTATATGTGTCTCTATATGTGTCTCGCTTGCGTGGCACATCCCTTGGTGTCTCTCACTAACACTAATTGTATACCTTATTGCAGTGTGCATAATCACGGTATTACATTTGTTGATAATATTCATCATATATAATTTAAGAAGGTGTTCATAAACTTAATGTTTATAATTTAAAAACAATCGGCTGAAAACAGTTTCATAGCAGGAATAGGGTATACGAATAAAGAATATTAGGCTATATTAAATTTATTTAATTTTTTTTTTTTTTGTTTTTCCAGTAAATTTACAAAAAATAAGAATTATTCTTAACAATTATCTATCTATATTCTTAAAAAAGTTTTGAAATCAAACCAGTTCAGTGAGAGTGACGTACTTAACTGATTGTAGAGTGCGTTAGGAGATACCCCTCTAGAAGAGAGATGAGTCCGGGGAAAAAAGGGGGAGTTTGAGAGTGACATAATACTAACTGTGTAGACAGAGTGAGGGAGATATATATTCGTCCGGGAAGAGGAAAGCCTGTAAGGCAGAACTTGAGAGTAGGTATATTAGATTGTCAGAGAGAAGAGGAAAGTAGATAGTAGTTGCACCTATCCCCCACTACCTCAGCCACTATACTACTTCCATTCTCATATTCCATAACTATATTACTTCCCTTCTCATACCACGTCGGCCGTGCAGAGGTCGCTACCATGTCTTTTCAGGTGTTGACGAGCGAAGCAAGTAGGGGGCAGAGCCCCCTAGTATTAAAAAAAAAATATATTTTTATCAATTTTGTAAAAAATAAGTATTATATAAACTTATTCTTAAAGCACAAATATAATTTAATAATTAAATCTCGTTAAATAAAACTTTTGGATACTACCATAATTGAAGGTAAAGGACGTACCGTACACGTAGGACACCGCTGAAACTCTACGAAACAATAATCAAGACGTCTAGAATAGAGGAAGGTGAACTAAATATATAGACAATATAGACTGAGAATGAACCTGCAAGTTGAATTTTCAATTCTATGTTTTTGTTTTTAATTGAAGCGTCGTAGGGGAAGGTACAACGGCGAAGGGCTCAGAGCTGAGGAGGGGCATGACACTCGTTATCTCGTTATACACATCCAAACTATAGCCTGATTTAATATCGTTATCAGTCGAATAAAAACTGGATATCCACTACCGAATGAATGAATATTTTAAAACAACTGATTAGTCTGACTTAGTTCCCAACTTACTATGTTGTTTTACTACTAACTTATTATGTTGTTTTCTAAATTTAATTTTAATAAATAAATTAGTTATGTGAATATTATTAAATTTTATTTATCAACATTATTGCCTCCAAGTTTACTGAAGGTAACTCCGTTTCAGACATCAGCGTAAATTTTTGATTCGTTGTCTTTCTGTCATCTATGTGTCCACTTCCCTCTGAAACATGTGACGATAATTTGAGTAAAAGAAGACCGATTTTGATAAAATTTGGTAGACATGTTCATTTTACCAATGCCCAGGACGAGTTCGTTAGAAAACGTTATTTGCCCAATTAAATTTAAAATTAGAATTTTAAGGCCGAAAAAAATCTAACTTCATTTATTCAATGAGACAAACGACAAACATTTTTTTAATCAAACCAACAGTGACACCCCAATGACTTGTTAAGTGTGTAGTTTTTGTTATGGAGAGAACGCGGGGAGGGTGATAGACGAGGGGAATAGAAGGAGGCTTGGTTCCTCCACCTCTTATTTGACCTACCTTTTCAATTCCACAGCATGCACCTAGTCGATTGTTCGCAGATGAATTTCTTGCTGATTCTGCTTTACTTAAGGTACTTTTGTCTTTTTTGCTGGTTGACGTTGAAGGCAGAAGCACAACTTGGGAGGGAAAGTCAAAGTCAGGATTCTCTCAGCGTCTACACAAAAGGTACGTTGCAGCAATTTTCTCCACCGCAGTGTTTTTAAGCAACTGAGCAAAACCCGTCTTCCTGCACCCGCAAGCGGCACCGCAATTATTTATTTTACAGCCGCATGCAATGAGTTTCATGAATCTTCCCCGTACCATTTAGACCCAAAGTACTAAATTTCATGAATGATTATATAATCGTTTTTCTTACATCAAAAATAAAGCACGTATATACCAATTTTCATTCATATCGGATCAAAAATAGCAATATTTACAATTTTTAACTAAAACAATTTTTTTTACCTAATTTCCCATTTTATCCCCCTCATAAATTGAAAGTATTACATAAGTGTGTATAGCAACAATTACTGTACTCTTAAAGAGTTTCCAACGACATACATCATGAAGGATACATACTATTTTGTCTTTTGTACCCCCAAACTTCTGCTTTCCGAATGTTCCTGCAAAGTTGGAGTTTTCTCATGTGCCCCCCAAAAAAATTAGTCTCGAATTTTTTCGAGCCTTATGCCTCTAAATATTTAGTTTGTTCATCTTACAAAAAAAAAAAATAACACTAGTTTAGTTGTGAACAGAACAGAGAGCAGTGGCGTGCGGTGGGTGAAAAATGTAGTGAAGCAGAAATTTTCCGGGGGGGTCCGGGGGCCCTCCCCCGGAAAATTTTAGAAAAAAAGGGTGCAAATGGTGAATTTGAATGCTATTTGAACGCAGTTCTACTATATCTTAGTAAGCAACGATACTTAAATAATTGTTAAAAAGTTAATAAAATATGCATACTATTAAATTTAGATAATTAAAACACGAGAGCAACAAGGAGTAAAACCAACTTAGGTCTTTTATCTGCCTTTTGAATTCTTTATAGTTACAGTAAACCCGTTTATATAGATAACCTGATATCTGTGATTTTTATGCACGTTTAAATATCGTAAAATGCATTAAAAAAATATTTTAGGGATTGTGTTAGTTTTGAATTCCAAGTTTTACTGCTTGTTACATA
>KZ652055.1:176160-205174 GCA_001010745.2 Gerris buenoi
AAATATTTTCAAGATGGCGGCCAATATGGCAGACGACTAAAAAAAATAGTTTTAGTGAGCATAATGTGTTATACATCATTTTAAAGGCCTTTAAGGGGAGAAAAATAATATGTAATTACTAAAATTTCACACTTCATTTTTTCAAGATGGCGGCCAATATGGTGGACGTCTAAACAAAAAGGTTGTAATCACTATGACATGTTATACATCAATTTAAAGGTCTTGAAGTGTAGAAAAATAATATGCAACTACGTTATTAAAATTTTACACTTAATATTTTCATAATGGCGGACGATTAAATTAAGTTTTTAGTCACCATGACATGTTACATCAATTTAACACCATGTACATCAATTTAAGATCTTGAAGAGTAGAAAAAGAATATGCAAGTATTAAAATTTTACAATCAATAATAACTTAATATTACAGAAACCGGTGATTATTGCCTCACGTACTTACGTAAAGCGCGCTTTACATGTGTTATTATAGACATAGTCCGACAGGACACATCACCCTCGGCATAAGGGTTTTGAGAAGTATCTACAAAACCCTAAAAACCACTTCTTTGGACTAGGCACCTTAAAACGTGTAGTAAATCCATCTAAATCTCCAAATTGAATTTTTGCACCATCGCAATACTTCCTCTTAATATTTGAAAGTAAAAAGTATATTTCCTGATATTGGAGAGTGTTAATCGAAGCAGTGTGGTTTCCTTATTGTGATAGGTGATAGCTGAGGCTAAGCTATCCGGGTGGGTATTTACGGAGGTACGACTGTACTGCATTCTATAATCTTAAGTTGAATTAATAATAATAATATTAATTTTTTTTAGATCACTTATGTACGAAGCAGGTGTTTGTATCCGAGCTAATAGACGGGGTCCCTGTTGACAAAGCTTCTGAATTTGATGAACAAACAAGGAAGCATGTCTGTAAACTAATAATGGACCTCTGCTTAAAAGAGATCTTTGTATTTAGATACATGCAAACAGATCCTAATTGGTCTAATTTTTTCTACAATCAAGATTCAAAGAAGGCAATTTGTTTTTGTTTAATTATTTTGCATTTTATTTTATTTTTAATTATACTAGTCTCACAATTAGAATTGATTTTGACAGAACCGGAAAATTGAAAAGAGAGCCAATGAGAACTCAGGATTTTGACTTCTAGAAGGTCAGATGACACAATCTCGACCACTCATTGCATCTCTACTCAATTTTTATTTCTATTTTATCTCAATCCATCTTTATTTCGATTTTCCTTGACTTTTACAAATCAATTCTCATTATGAAACTACTATAAAGACATTTTTTCCTCTGTTTGTTAAGGGGCCCATACACAGTCCAACTTGTTGTACAACTAAAAACAGGTTTCATAAACATCAGTCTTAACAATTCATTTTTACGATTTTGGTAGTATTATACTACAGAAAGATTAAATTTTAATTTAAATCAAATTATAATTATTATTAACTACGGGAAACAGACAGAGAAAAACAAGCTCCTGCGCCGGGGTTTGAACCCGGGCCTCTGTATTTCCAGTACAGTGCTCTTACCAGCTAAGCTACGCGGGAGTATGGTTTCCCAGGAAATTATAGATACCTTAACCCGATTTTAAAGCTTTCAATTTTCCACTAAAATCTAAGCACTAAGTTCTAAGCACTGAGTTTTTTTTGAGCACTGTACTGGAAATACAGAGGCCCGGGTTCAAACCCCGGCGCAGGAGCTTGTTTTTCTCTGTCTGTTTCCCGTAGTTAATAATAATTATAATTTGATTTAAATCAGTCTTAACAGTAAATCAGGCACTTGTTTACTTTATTATTAAAAAATAATATATTGAAAATAAACTATTTTTATTCGCGTTTAAAATTTAAATGTCAGTAAAAACTGAAGAAATTATTTTATGTACAATNCTTAACAGTAAATCAGGCACTTGTTTACTTTATTATTAAAAAATAATATATTGAAAATAAACTATTTTTATTCGCGTTTAAAATTTAAATGTCAGTAAAAACTGAAGAAATTATTTTATGTACAATGGTTATTGCTGCGTGTACAGAAAAAATCCAAAAGAAAGAAAAGAAAACTGTGGGTAAAAAATTGGCTGTTAAAACGACAAAAATTTTCACACACAAATTTGTTGAATGAACTCAAAACATCATCACTAGACGATTATATCAACTTTCTGCGAATGAATGATGTTGTTTATCACAAACTACTATATAATCGTGGCTCTCACACAGAGGCAATATAATAACAAATGACGCAGTATGAATTGAATGCATGACGACGCAGGTTTTGTATATTTCAATGAAACTTTTCCATTGATCGTTGTTACTGATTGTCATAATTGAAATATATTAAACTATTTAACAACTAATATTTTAATGAACTTATAGTTTCATACCATATAAAGTATTAACGTATTTGATTTTTCTTATAATAGTCCTTTAATAATATGATCTTCAAAAAAATAAACTTTGAAAATATTGATCATTGGGCCAGTGTTGCCTAACAAAAATGTCTACAAATCATAAATATAGATATAAATCTAAAAATCTTAGGACCGATACAAACTAATGTTGGTATTAAGGTTGTAACTCGCCCATACACAGTTCAACACGTTTGTACAACATATTGCCACGCCCACAAATATCTACGGCGTTTAGATTGTATCAACATGTTCATGAAACCTGAAAATTGGTTGACAAACCAGCCCACACACGGTCCAACTTGTTGTACAACCGACCCAAGTTGTACAACAAGTTGGACTGTGTATGGGCCCCTTTAGTCTGTAGTGATAGTTCAGTCTGACAATCAATTATGGAAAATTAAATTCTAGGTTTCTGTACGAAGTACAAAAAGAAACCTTATATAACAGCTCGATCTGTCTGTCTGTCTGTTGACATGTTTCAATTCATATACTATTATAGCTAGGAACATGAAATTCTGCCCACAGGTGCATCTCGGCATTTGTGACAACTGTACACTTATTGGAGTTTTCACACTTAATACTTCCAAGATGGTGGCCAATATGGTGGGCAATTAAAAAAAAAGTTTTTAGTCACTATGACATGTTATACATCAATTTAAAGGTCTTGAAGTGTAGAAAAATAATATGCAACTACGTTATTAAAATTTTACACTTAATATTTTCATAATGGCGGACGATTAAATTAAGTTTTTAGTCACCATGACATGTTACATCAATTTAACACCATGTACATCAATTTAAGATCTTGAAGAGTAGAAAAAGAATATGCAAGTATTAAAATTTTACAATCAATAATAACTTAATATTACAGAAACCGGTGATTATTGCCTCACGTACTTACGTAAAGCGCGCTTTACATGTGTTATTATAGACATAGTCCGACAAAATATTCAACCTAATATTATGTAGTACTGCCAAAGTAAGGAGAAAAATAAATGATTTTTGGGGGAAAGTGGATTGACTACTCTTGTTTCAAATTTAGTATTACATTTTTCAACTTTCTGGCTATCTATAAAGTGGAAACATTCACAGATTATGTGTTCCTACTAAAATACAAGTTATGAATATTTTTCAAAGCATTTATTTAACTATTATTTCTTTCTCTCTATTGTATGTACAGGTTATTTATTTAAAATTATTTTTGTAGTTGATCCTTTTGGATTTCGGTTCATCTCGTCCTTATGAGAAAAGCTTCATTGACGAGTATATTAAAGTTATCAAAGCGGCGGCAGATGGTGACCGCAAGTTAGTACTTGAAATGTCGAAAAAAATGAAGTTCCTCACCGGCTTTGAATCAAAGGTAATTCTTCTTCTTTGGTTTAATTTATATAATAAATCATCAAATAATTAAGGTGGTCTGTGACAGTTTTAATATAATGAGATGGTATGTTAGCGAGGTGCTGTCAAATAAAACACAGTGAGAAAGTTTATGCTAATGTTTCGCTAAAATACAATGAAGGTGGAGGTTGACTCTACGACATGTTATAAAGCTGTTGTAAGCATCTCTCTAGCATACCCCCTCATTAAATCAACAAAGTTAACTCCAGGTCATATTTGGTAAACTAGCTTCAACTGTTTCTCAGTTTAAATTAAGAATAATGTCTGCATCTTTATGTATGGCTGTAATTTTTTATTTAAAAGGCATCCAGAAAAAAAATCCTTTTTTAATAGATCTCATTTTTGTTTTAATAAAGACCTATTTCAAAATTTTGAGTGAAAATTGTTTAAAAAATTAAGCTACAATAAATATTTAATGGAAATGGCACTATTTTAAATCGAAATGGCTGATTTTAATGTAAGGTCTAATATCAATGAAGTAGGCTCTGTAGCATTATTTGTGATCTTCTACCTTTGTGACAGTTTCGTGTAGTCCAAAACTATTTGCATTGTTGAACTATATGCTAGTTTATTAAATTTATTTTGCTATAGTATAGTAGAAAACTATCCCCATGTGAACACCTTCTTAATAGACTACATGAAAATTTGCAGATATGCCAATAAGAATGGATAGTGTACAGTTGATAGCCCCAGCGGTTTTTCTACTTTCTTTTTCCTTAGCGGAAAGTAGGTTTACTAGTAGAGGTTATGTAGGCATTGGTTTAATTAACAAATTTCATAATTTAACGATAGCAACCTGTGTAGTACTATTACATAATATTTCTGTATAGTGTCTATGCGACTATAAGAAAGTAACATTTTGCGTATATCTAACTATAACAAGAGCTCATGTGAGCATATATGCTAGTTTACTCTACCCATAAAGCTACTTAAGTAAAACCCATAAGCTTGTTTTCTGTCCGGTGTGTACGTAGGTATCGATTATGTTGTCCGCAGAACACAAGCTAGTATTTTGTCTCCTTTATCTTTACTTTACAATATTTGTACTAGTTTATATTTGTGGTACTTACGTATAAATGACTTTTTCAGGCTATGGAAGAAGCTCACGTAGACACAGTTATGATTCTCGGTGAGATTTTCAACGAGTCCACAGGTGAATTTGATTTTGGACGCCAAGACACGACTGCCAGAGTAACCCGGCTGGTTCCGACCATACTAAGCCACCGACTCTGTCCACCTCCCGAGGAGATCTACTCGTTACACCGTAAGCTCTCCGGTGTATTTCTACTCTGTTCCAAACTCAACGTTAAGATGGACTGCAGACCTATGTTCCTTCAGATATACAACAGTTATTCTTTCGATTGAACAGACTTGATATCTACCTCTCACCTATAAAGTATTCTCTACTTCAACTGTTTAGTGTATCAAATAAATGTAAATTTTTGTAAATAGTGTATAGAAATGCTTTAAAAAATAATTATTTAATATGCCGATTAATAAACTAGTCTCAGGGAATTGTTTTATTTAAATTGAATGTTGTTGAAAGCCTGTTTGTTCTTAATTTCAAATACTATTTTGTTATTTCTGTACCTCAGGGATTATTATGCCAATTCAAAATATCAAAAAAATACATTTGTATTCAGGTGTTCTTAAGTGTTTGTGCCTCCAATTTTTTTAAATTGACTTTTTGTGGTACATACTGCAATATGCTGGAAGATAATTGTGTTACAGTATTGTAACTCCTTTTTTGAGTGAATAAAAAGATAATAACTGAAAAAATGTTGTATATTTTTAAGAAAATACTTAATTCCTGTGTTTTAGCAAGTCCAAAATATCTTAAAGTGGTTAGTCAAAACACCTGGTTCAAAGCCCAGAGAGATGAGACATTTTTCACACTGATCATCACATCCAGTAGATGTATCAGTGTAATAACCCTAGTGTAAATAGTATACTAGATTACAGTACATTAAAATAGACTACAGTAGATGAGTAGGATGATTAAGAGATTAGACTTGATTAAGAGTAGGAGCGGTTAGAGGTGTAATTATGTAAATACACTAGTAATATTAATATGTGAATTAATAACTCTCAAAAGAAGATAATCTTAGATGAGTAGTTGGTGTAATCATAACTTACCTTTAAATAAAGCCCAAATACTGATTTATTAGTACATTATGCAAAGTGTCAACCTTATATCTAACAAGACATATCTGTTCATGCCTTATATTTAAAGTGTCAACCTTATATCTAACAAGACATATCAGTTCATGCCTTATATTCAAAGTGTCAACCTTATATCTAACAAGACATATCAGTTTATGCCTTATATTTAAAGTGTCAACTTTATTTAGTGTGTGGCAAGATAACTTATTGGAAATGATCACCCTGGAGTCTGAGGAGGGTGGGAATGGTCTTTTTCAAAGGGGTCGTGCCTAAAGTTATGTTACCTGCTGGTAAAGTCGCCACCATTGGATAAAGGAGCAGTAAGGCTCTGTTGCGGGAACACTTCACCCTGCGCCTCACCTCCTTAAGGGGCAATTTGCAGTGGCCGACAGCACACTCGCCCAGTTAGGCCCCCGGCAACTTCTTTTTATAGGGTTATTTGAAATTCCTAGTCTACACCAACCACTCACAGACCCTGGATGACCTGAAGCTAAACATCTATCGCTAAGCTGGAAAGAGTGATATCGATTCACTCTAAAATGGTGTGAACATCAACTTTAAATTTCTTACTAAACGATACAAAAAAAAAGAAAAAAGTGGGGTACCTCGGAACTATTCCTAACTTTGGAGGCCACTTTAGTCTCTAATCTCTTTTTAGCTTTTAATTTAGGCATATAAAATAAAACAAATAGCATAAAAACATTTTAAGGATATTTTATCTTTCTTATCAAATATAAATCACATACATTTTCTTACAATAACACCACCACTAAGTATATCAACCAAAAATAATAAGTAAAAAATTAATAAATAATATAAATCTATTCCAGATACAATATTTGATAATTAGTGAGATCATACTCAAAACACATTTTCTCTACTTCTTTCCCTTTTTTAAAAAATAATAATTCAAACTACAATTTTGAACGGAAATAATAATTGCAATTTAATAATAAAAAATAACTTTGTAAACATGATACTTATATTTTCAATAATAATTGAGCAGTTACTGTTTTGTTTTTGTTTCTTATCATCTACACCTAAGTAAACCTTAAAGTCTAACTTCCCTAAAACCTTAGAGTCTAATCCAGATGTTCAAAGTACATTTGTCTTTCCCTTCATTTATTTTTTTATGGTTTTTTATTTGATATTATTATTATTATTATTATTTGTTTTTGCCCTTCCATAAAATAATAATGTAAATAAATCCATATGGATCTACATGAATCGTGGTGTGTTTAGCACTGTGTGCGTTGGTTTGGGGGTAGGATAGGCAGAGGGATCTGCAATTTTAGGCCCCCAGCAGTGCCTGAAACAATAATTCGTTGGTTTAAAGTACAATTATTTTTATAAAACAAGAAGTCATTTAGGTTTAAAGAGCAACTCACTACTATATATACAACATATACAGTCAATCCTTGACAAATTGATTGCATTGACTAATATTTTTGTGGTAATCAAAAATAATTAATTGACCGAGCGTAGCGAGGTCTTTGTTTTAACTCGACCGTTTGGCATTTCGTCTGTCTGTCTCCTAAATGTACATCGACTGTCTTTGCGAGGGAGGCCGCAGGCCGACCGAGCTGTGGTGTGGGGCGGGGGCGCAACTACTCATTGTACGTCAGATGGGGGAGGGGGGGTAAACATTTACTGTATTTTAAGGCGCCACTGCAAAAAACAAAAAAATAATTATACCCCGCCTCTTGATTTTCGGAAAAATTTCGAGTTGGTAATGTCAAAATCGGTTAGGAACCTTAAAAATCGCTTGACCAAACATAGGGTAAGGGCACTTTTAAACCACTCCTTAAGGGTGAAAATCGGCCCTAAAGGGTAAAATAGAGTGTTATTTGGATTTTTGTACTGATGGGTGTGTTTGTCGTAAAGGCATGCAGTTTTCTGAAAATTGTTAAGGTTATAGTGTATTTTTAGGGAAAAATTCTTAATGCCGGGAAATTTTCAGGGAAACGGGTTTAATTTAAACGGGAAATTGTCTACGGTCAAAAAGTGAGTTTTTTTAACACGTTTTTACATATATCTTTTGAAATAATTGAAAATTTCAAATTTTTTTTCAAGGCTTTTGTAGACCCTGAAGAGGTCCATAGCCGGTAACGAGAACTTTTTTTTTACGTGCACCCCCGCTTAGGGCCGACATCGGAAATATTTTTTTTCGCCGATCAAAAAACCGGAGATATTTGGTACGGGGTGTCGTATATCGTTGGAAAGCCCTTTGGAAGTGTACAAAAGTGATGAAAAAATATTTTTAAAATTTTCACGTTTCAGGCCCTTAAAAGCGAAAAAACACTTTTTACCACTTTTTTTCAAACGTTTTTCTACATGGTTCACGTATCTCCTCCTAGGGCTTTTATACGACGCTATTGGATTTTTGAGCCCTAAAAGCCTATGAAATGCTGCTCCTGGCGTTTTGCTTTTAAACTCGATGGTACAATTACTTTTTGAGATATGTTACATTAAATTCCGAGGTACAAGACGGTACATAGGTGGTACTTACGGTGAAAAAAAAAGTACTCTTTTATTCCGCTTTGTATGCTCTAAAAATGTCATGTTCAAGGGGTAAGCGCAATCCTTTTTTTTTAGTACCTCTGAGACGGGGAAGTCGAGTACCTCGGCGAAAAACACACGAAAATCGTGTTTTTCCGAAATTTCGAATTTGACCTTCTGTACCATTCGCAATTTTAATCGGACGGAGTTCAAAAGGGTACCAAACTTTAGGTCAAATTGTCGTGTTTAAGAATCCGTTATGTTTTTATATTTCCGATTCCTACTTCGGGAGCTACGTCTATGTGAAGGACGTCCTCCTTGAGTAGTCGCAACTAGAAGGGGACGTCGTACCAATTCGACAGAGGTATTGTTGGAAAGGCCTCTAAAAATGTACTAAATGTGTAAAAAAATATTTTCGAAAAAATATACTAGGTTGGTACTTTAGTACCCTTTTGTACTTTTAGAGTGCCGGGTAGGGGGTAGGTTACCCCACTGTGGGGCTAATAGCGTCGAGGGATTTATCAGCACGACAATTTCCTTCAGTCAAAAGTTGCTCTAAATAATACTTGAACGCACGGGACCCTTTTCGTACCTGTACCTTTGTGGATTCGGGTACAGAGGTACTTTTAGTGCCACGGTAGTTGTAGGGCGCACTCTAAAAATAAAAAAATAAAAAATTGCAGATTTGTACTCAAAAGTGTGTGGGTTTTATTGCCTTTGTACCCATTTTATTGAAATTTATTTTTTATTTCTACTTATTTTTGTATTTATTGTACCGGTTTGGAAAAATCGGTCGAAAAACACTACTTTTTAGTCTTCGTACTGTACCGTTTTTTCATTTCATAGGATTGGACTGAAACTCATATGGTACTTACTACTTTATGGTATTAAAATGTACGTGAATGGAAAACCTTAAATTTATTAGTATACCGGGTACATGAGGGGTACAAAGTTGTGAACCTCTGTTAAGGAAAATATAAAAATAATAACTGGCCGGCCGTGTTTGGTATCGTTGGAAAGCCCTTAAAACGAATTTACAAAAGGTACAAATGTTTATATAAAAAAGTCACGTTTCAGACCCTTTTGAACGATAAATAGTTTTTCGGGCTCTCAAAATGTGCGAGGTGAGTCCACTATTCACCACTTTGCCCCTAAGATTATTGTGTGTACAATTGATTTTGAATTTGACCGCCAACATTTCTTAGAAATCTGGTGATTTATCGATTAATACTAATAATTTAGTAAAACTAATTTCTGATTATTGTATTGTCATCGGAAATACATCATCTGTTCAAGTTTCAGCTTTCTAGGTTGTCGGGAAGTCTGTCAAATTTACGTTACATAATTTGCCGCGGACATACAGGTCAAGTTAATTAAAAGCGTGTAAAAATACTTAATAACCACAAAAACCAAAAAAAAAATATAAAAACAAAAAAAGGGATGTAGAGGGTACCTCCCCGAGAGAAATTTTATGTCCGATGTCCCTGGAAAAAGTGAAAAAATTAATAAATTGCAAAATGATTTTACACTGACTAAACGTTCTACTTACTTCCTTACTCGCACACAATTTTGAACCTAAGCTCAAACCCCGATTTGATATTTTAACGAGCGAGGTCTACTGTTCACAGAACTACTAGTATTAATTAAATAAAAACATTCTGGAGGATTTAACTCTAAAAAATCTATAATTGTCGAACAACAGTGTACAAACAAATTCCGTCAAGTACTTGCCAGTAAACTACCAAAAGGGTTTCTTCGGCCATAAAAATGCATAAATTGAACACTATTTTTTTAAACTAAAACATGTATAAGATGCACTTTGGAGAAGCAAGGTGTGCACATTATATCGTCATTTGGCATCTCAGGACTGCGCTTATTTGGTTCTTTTAAGGGTAATGGTGCCCATTTTAGAAGCACGATATGTTATATTTGTGATCTAAATTTCAATGCCATTGAAATTATAGCAAAATTTTGGGTCTTCATAGATACAGCCCTCTAAAATTGTGGAAATTTTACTATTTATTTTAATCCCCTGAAATATAATTGGACCATAGAGATGTAGATTTATGTATTTTTGCCTAATTCACACTCAAAAAATATAAAATATTCTCATGAGAGTGAAATTGCTTGCTAATAGAAGAAATTTTTAAATTCGCAATATTTTTCCTGTTTTTGGGCAAAAAAGTTCAACTTTGTTCACCAAATTTTAAATCTCTAGCAGTAGGTCAGGAGATACAGTCTAAAGTGCGAGGGAATGACGGACAAACTACTGAAAGCATAAGGGTTGCTAGGACGACCTCAGTTTCAGTCTTTCGACTATTTTCAATGATCATTTTACATAAAATATGTAAGAAATCATCACCAAAATAAGTAGGATTTATGACAATATTTAACATTTGCAATACCTACTGCTTATTTGCGTATAGCTACATTAAAATAAAACTGTCACTTGTAGGTCTTGAAATAGAAGTGAGCTTGTATAAATGCAGAAGCCTTCTTTTCGTGAGTATTGTGAGATATCGACCGTCCTTACATGTTTTTTAGGTAGAAAGGAAACGACACATGATAAAATATATTAGTTCTTAGTGTCTTGGACTAAACATCTATTTGTTTTCTGTCTCGTACCTTGGTTATTATAACGATATATGATGTTTCACATAATGTTTAATCAAAAGCACCTACATTGAAAAGTAAATTCTAATATTTCCCCGTACAGCTACCCCACCATAGTGCTAAGGTTGTGGAGCAACAAAATAAAAATGTTGTGGACTACATATGGCTGCATTGCTCCAGTTCGGCAATCCTAATTTAATATAAAATAAAAATGTAATACTAACGGAGTACTGTTTCCAGATCCACCAGATCTTGATGATGTTTTGCTTGACATGGAGTCCGGAGTGACAAACACAGATGTGTTTAAATTTAGAGGCACTCTGAAATAAAAAATAGAATATCATTAATAATTATAAAAAAAAGGTACTAACAAATTAAATAAATCACAATGGTATACTGTTACACTTCTGTGTATATTATTTACTAAGGAATTAAAAGGTCACTTTAGTGGTATTTCGAACCCTCCTTTTGGTCATTCTTCTTAAGCTGACTGACTAATAGATTAATTTCTGTCATGTGTTAAATTGTACTTGTAATTGAATAGTTTTCAAATTAATTCAGGTAATTATTATTTCGCTTTTTTAAAAATATTTAATCTCAAGAAATATAAGTTTTCCCGCCCTTAAAATTTTCATAGAAATATCTGCTCTTCACATAAAAAAAATCGGTCCAAGACAACTCAGACAAACTTTCTAATATATGTACATTTAATTACTATTGGAAATTTCATCAAAAATTATCATAAAAATAACTTTCCCGGACGGGGAATCGAACCCGGGCTCTCTCCATCCGCGTTTTAAGCTATTTTCTCAGAAACTAGATTTTTCCCGGGAAAACGGCTTAGACCGTTAGATTCGTATTGTCGTATCGTACAGGCATCTGCACAGACGACAGACAGACATTTTTTAAAAACCACTTTTTTGGACTCAGGGGACCTCAAAACGTGTAAATCCATCAAAATCTCAAAATCGAATTTTTCGCGCCATCACAATACTTTCTCTTTATATGAGAAAGTAAAAATATTGTTTGTAAGAAACTACTCAGATTGAGGATGATTCAAGAAGCGATCTAAATATTGCAAAAATGTGTGTCTTTTTAATTTCTTTTACCCCAAACTACTCAATAAATCCGCAGTTGTAAAAGAAAAGTAAACATTTTAATGTTACCTTCGAGGAGTTGCCATCTGGCTGTAAACATTCAGCGGAGAATAGTTATTAGTCTGAAAAATAATACAAAACATAATTATTTTAATATCAATTACGTAGTCCACAGAAAATTAATAAGAAGAGGAAGATTCTCTTGCCTAGGACACTTGCCTCTAACACAATTCCAGGTATTTTATTCGAATATACTAATTTGTCGAAGAGGAGCCTGGCTAAATAATTTTTAGTAACTTTCCTGCTTTTATTATTAGAGTTAGTTGATTTCCGTTAAGAGTCCCAGGTAATAGGGCCTCCCTCTTACTCCCCAAAAAAATATCGGTACGACAAACTTTATCCCACTCATAGTAATAATGAACTTAAATACCAAAATATCTAAATTTTATAAAAATAATGTAACTGCTGGGAATGCATTGTTATGGTCAGTAGCCAAAACTAAGACCCTTATAATGCCCTACACTTCGTCTGTCTGGAGTTAACACACCTGCATCTCAGAAAGTGCCCAATAAAAAATTTAAAACTTCACAGTGATATTATATTTATTAACCCAAATACAGAAAATATATAGAGAAGCCCCTAAAAATCATCCAAGGAAAGAGACATAGGGTTAAATTTAAAGATTACCTGATGTGGATGAGGAATAGGAGTGCTTTGATATTTTGCCTGCTGTTCTTCGTAAGCTTGAAGTTTCCTAAAACAATTTGTTTATAAAAAGTTTAAACATATATCAGAAAGATTCAAACACGTCTATGCTTCCATTAAAAATAGTACCTACCAAAGTTTATCCCTAAAAAAAAAAGTTTATTGCCTAAACCAATATTCAGCTGTTAGGTCCATTATCAATTATTATCAATGTTCTCAATTATCTCATTATGTATTGCAGTTCCTGTGACTCCTCTGTAAAGGAGAGACTTTATTGTTATATTAATTTACGCATATATGACAGTGCCTTGCTGTTATGTTGGGAGATAAGGAATAAATCAATAAATAGTAAGAATGCACAAATAGTTTGGAAACAAATACAGTACCTAATGTAAAAAGTAACCCTTCGGTTGGCACTGTTACATACCAACTCCGTCATTATAGTATTAAGTACAAGACCCCTGACTTCCAGAGTTAAGCACTCACCCACTGACATTACCTTTAAAACTTATTACTTATATTAAAACTTAAACTCATGTACAACCAAGATAGCAAACACAACACTTGCTTCAATATTAGAGCTCAATTGTAAATAATTTAGTTTACTTTACAAAAGAAGATGTTATATTTACCTTTTGAGAGCTGCATTTTCCGCTTTAGAGTTCTGATATTTGTGCCACAGAATATTTGCATTTCTCTCGTTTTTAACAAGCGTTTCTTTAACTAGCTTGTACTTCTTAAACTAAACATAACAAACATTTGTATAATGACATTACAAGACTTGAACAATGGTATCTAAATGTAGTTGTATTTAATGTAAGAAGGTAACTAAAATGTTGCACAAAAAATTAGACTACAATGTTATTGATTCTCGTAATTTTTCACCTGCATTAGTCCCCGAGATAATTCTATACTCATCAGTGGCGGCGGTAAGATATTGGGGGCCCCTCTATTTCCCTTCCAGGAGCCCCAAGATCCCCGGGGCCCCCGTTATCGCCGCCACTGATACTCATGCAATAATATTTTGTTATTCTACCATCAGTGGGTGTGAACAGGAGGAGAGCCACTGAGAACTCGAGATTTTGGCGGTTAATAGGCCAGGCCAACTAGGCAAACAAAAATATCACTGGATAACCTCAAGATAACCACCTAGTAGTTTTATTTTTTCTCTCAAATAGGTTGGCATATCTGCTCTGTCGAATTTACAAAGTATAATGGAATGAGTATAGTGAATGTTACTAATTTTTAATATTTCCAAGTGATTTCTTTTAACTTTTATTTTTCAGTGGACAGTTGAGATAATTTGTATTTAAGATAAGAAGATTAAGATATTTTTGTAAGAGGTATAAGACTGGTTACCAGCTCTTTATAAAACGAGAGCATGCTGGAGCGCTGAGTTTCCTGTAGGTCTAGAACTTGTTCGAGGCTGGCAACACTCTCTGCACTTACATCGTTGAACAGGTCTCTCACACTCTCTGGTGTCTGAACAATAAACTCACATAATATTTATTTTAGAAATCAAAATCATTAAATCTGTACTGATAATCTAGTTCATTTATATGATTTATTAGAGAAGTTCTAGAGATTGAATCAAGTCGTATAAGTCCTATAGTTTTACCCAGTTGTGTAAACAAAGATATTAATCATTGTTTTATTATAATTAGGTGTAAGTAAAGAAATTTTTGGGGAAAAATATTATGATGATTCCTCTTCCCAGTCAATATCTTATGAGATGGAAGTTTAACATCTTTTAAAAATATAACTGATAAACCATTGAGATTATAACTAATATATAAATGTAAAACTACGTAACTATTAAGATACATAAGGCAATTTGTTAATTTCCTTCCTATATATAATCCTTTTAAGATTTTACTAACAACCTATTCATCACATTCAAAATAATACTAGATGTTAACAATTATGATGGAAAAAACTGTTAAACACAGTCCCAATAAGAAAATTATATACATTTGAAAAAAAAAATGAATACATACCGAAGAGTTAAGCTGAATTACACTACATGCCTGTTTACACTTTGCACAAACACTATCAGCTGAAAAAGAGAAATAATAACTATTATTAAATAAACTAAACTTTTATTTTTGAAATAAATCCATACAATACAATTTTAATATTTTAAGATAATAATAATCAATATATTGATTGGACATACATTTGAAGTATTCTTGCTGTAAAATAAATCAATATAAATAGTATGATGGATAAAGTAATTACCTATGTACTCTTACGATTAAATATGTTCGAGTTGCATCTGACCGATTTTTTTTTAATGAAAATTAATCAACTTTAGTTATTTTCGGGGGAAGTTTTTTCTTTGGCTCTATTTCTTTAAGCGTTTTACAGCAGTAGATCAATCTGGTTTCATCTATAGCCAGTGCTATTTTTCACCGAGTTACAGTTGATGTCGATAAGTCTCTGAAAGAAACTTCAGAAAACCATTAAGAAAATGAAAATCTTTCCTGGAGACTCCTTCTCTAACCCTCCATCCCTTTTTTTTATCCTTCCTTTCATTTTTTTCTTGTTCTGGATAATTTCTTGGCTTTTTGAACTCACTCTAGATCGATAAGAAGGAAGGCTAAGAGTTGAAATATCACAGATGAATCCCTTGAGGGTTAACATTACTGTACTTTTAGATTTTTTTATTTCCTTTTATATAAATATATGCAGTGAGTACACAAAAAAATGTTAGAGTAGACGTCCGTATTTTGCTAACAAAAAAGAAAGAAAAAAAAAACTCAAGATTTATTAATAATTTGCTGTTTCCATTTAGGTTAATTAGTATTCCTAAAATTCTAAAACATATTAGAGCAGAATGTTTTAAGATTCGTATCGCTCCGACTCCAGTTCATATAGCAAGGTGGCCGTTAATTTTTTTTTTTAGATATATGCGTCCCCCAGATTCGAATCCCGTCTAGGTCGGAAAATTTTTGAGGTACGGAAGGGGTGTGGTACAATTTATTAAAAATTTTTCTAACATATGCGGAAAAATATTGAATCGTGGATATGTTTATGGGCATTGAATCCAGCCCAAGCCAAAAGTTTAGCCAACTACTCAAATCAGTAGTTTTCCGGAATAAAAGAAATTCGGCTCGAAAAATACTTACCTCAGCGCTCCTATTGGCGAAATATAGTACTAAACCATTGAAAACCGAACTACCTTCTGTTAGGTCCTAACTTTCTGGTACTATTTAAAAAAAAAAAAAAAAAAAAAAAAAAAACAGAAAATAAAACCAGAGCGTCGCACTTTTTAGTCGTTTTTTTTTTTTTTTTTTTTTTCATTCAGTTTTTTGTGTGATATAAAATGTTGTCTGAATCCCAGCCCAAAAACATAGGTATCCTATTAACAGAGTGTTTAGGATTTGTCAATTTGCTTATCTTTCTGTTTGATGCTTATTAATAATAACGCAACTTCTCGACTCCTTTCTGCTATTGGATAAAGTCGTGGCAACATATTTTTTGTGATTTATTTTAACTTGAAAATAAGTCTTAAAGCAACCAACCTTGCAGACAACATGTCTCGTATCTTTAATAAGCAATTTGTAGGTTTTTTTCTTCAATTTTCCCTTGCCTCCAAATGATTTGCACTTAAAAAATCGATAAAAAAATATCACACCATATTTAAAATCAACATTGTAAAATGTATAATAATGTTTAATATTTTCTTTAGTTTGTTTCTCAAAGTTAACTCTTATTATTATTCNCAGTTTCTCTAAAGAGACAATATGTGACACACTTAGTGCGTCCTGCCATGATCAAAGGGTTAATAGGTTAGTTAGTCAACTATTACTCCAAAGTAAAGATATCACCTATTAAGTGACAAACATATATACCGTCAACTTGATTTTTGGTCTACTAACTAATTTTGTACTCAGGAATGATGAGAAAATCACATGCTCTGCACCGGTTTGTTTGTTTCAAATGCCTATTGCCAAGCTATGTCCCGCAGACGAACTTAGCTGACCACATATCCTTAAAATAGACCAAACATTTAATTATACACATACATTCTAGCTTTATGTTAGTCAGACACTTTTTTGTACACTATCTCCACAAGAATAATTGAAGTCTAACGACAGCATAACAACTTGACGATCAGCCAGTGAACCTGGTTTGTCTTTCTAAAACTCACCCATGGACTGAAAAAGAGAAATAATAACTATTATTAAATAAACTAAAATATTATAATAATATTTATATAATTTATTATAATAATTATTTATTATAATTTACTACTTATTACTCAATAATAACAATAACACAACAATTACTACAAACAATAATTTACTACTTATTATATTACACTATTATATTATACATACATTTTTTAATTCATCAAATTTATTTATATACATATTCTCAACAAGTTTAGTCCAAGGGTTAAAATATAAAATGTTTCCGCACCCAAGTGAACCAATTAAGAAATGATAGTGGTTTTCAATATCATCTAAACTTTTTTTGGGCCTCATTCTGAGAGCAAATAAGACAGTCTGATAAAGCGGTGATAGCTACGTCCAGATTAAGTAAGCTTATGGCAAATATTGGTGGGCCCACCTAATCAAAACGCCGTTTGCTGATGTCTATCACATACTCCATAACACTCTATGGTGCTGATATCTGGGCTGACACAGTTAGGTAAGAGAAGTACAGAAAGAAGCTGCTGTCCACACAGAAATGGGGCGTACTGAGGACTGCGAAGCAGACCTACCACACGCTGTCGAAATCAGCCAAGGAAAGAAAGAAGATTAGACAGACCAGACGTGAAGCCCAGACCACGGTTAGTTAAGTTAGCAATCATAATACAGTAATCCCTCCATCTCCATAGGCTTTCTATCTACTGTAAAATAAATGACTGAAGTTTCATAAATAAGTGCCCTGATCACCACTAAAATGTGATCGTTACCTTTGGTAAGCTCGGAAGCAAAATGTATCAATAAAAAAATGCTGTATAATTTACCTTAAGAGAATAGCGTGATGAGGGGCCAGAAAAAAAAGATAGCAAAAAACGTGGTTCTAGAACATTAACAAAGGAAACGAGAATGACTCAGTCCATACAACCATTGGACTAATACAAACATGACCACGCATCGAGAGTCTTTATTGTTATATTAATTTACGCATATATGACAGTGCCTTGCTGTTATGTTGGGAGATAAGGAATAAATCAATAAATAGTAAGAATGCAGAAATAGTTTGGAAACAAATGTAAAAAGTAACCCTTCGGTTGGCACTGTTACATACCAACTCCGTCATTATAGTATTAAGTACAAGACCCCTGACTTCCAGAGTTAAGCACTCACCCACTGACATTACCTTTAAAACTTATTACTTATATTAAAACTTAAACTCATGTACAACCAAGATAGCAAACACAACACTTGCTTCAATATTAGAGCTCAATTGTAAATAATTTAGTTTACTTTACAAAAGAAGATGTTATATTTACCTTTTGAGAGCTGCATTTTCCGCTTTAGAGTTCTGATATTTGTGCCACAGAATATTTGCATTTCTCTCGTTTTTAACAAGCGTTTCTTTAACTAGCTTGTACTTCTTAAACTAAACATAACAAACATTTGTATAATGACATTACAAGACTTGAACAATGGTATCTAAATGTAGTTGTATTTAATGTAAGAAGGTAACTAAAATGTTGCACAAAAAATTAGACTACAATGTTATTGATTCTCGTAATTTTTCACCTGCATTAGTCCCCGAGATAATTCTATACTCATCAGTGGCGGCGGTAAGATATTGGGGGCCCCTCTATTTCCCTTCCAGGAGCCCCAAGATCCCCGGGGCCCCCGTTATCGCCGCCACTGATACTCATGCAATAATATTTTGTTATTCTACCATCAGTGGGTGTGAACAGGAGGNAAAAATCGATAAAAAAATATCACACCATATTTAAAATCAACATTGTAAAATGTATAATAATGTTTAATATTTTCTTTAGTTTGTTTCTCAAAGTTTACTCTTATTATTATTCAGTTTTAGTATTGTTTTTGTGAGTTTTTAAGTTAAAATTCTATATCTGTTTAAAACTTAACTTATAATTACTAGTTGGGGTTACGTTTGACATTTTTTTGTGACAGTAAAAGTATGAGTTTGCAATTAATTGTTTATATAAATATAATAATGTCTTAGAATACGTTTATAATTTGTACGAATGTAATCTTTGTCTCAAAAAAAAAAACATGGAAAAAAATATTTTAATTATTGTCTTATCTTTAGATGAAGGAAGGTAAAGAAATCTCTGGTTTGGACAGAGCAGCTTTAAGGCTTGAATCGCTTGTTTTTTAGTCTTTCTAAAGCAAACTTTAACTTTCAACAAAGTTTGGTTTCAAAAACTTCAACTTACTCTCCTTCTTTGGAAGGGTAAAAAGTTAATTTTAAGTTGAAGCGTTGCCGGCCCTACTTTGATATTCTTATCATGTCTTATTTATAGAATGTTCAATGGTTGGGTTTTAATGTCTTGGTTGGACATTACCCCTAATGTATAATGTATTGTGTAATGGGTTTCCCCTTCAGAGTGTTTTTTTTTTTACTTAATTCTTGTCACCCAGAAAGCTTTACTCTTTGGCTGTTTTCTTTTTTTGGTGGGGGTTCAAGATTTTGGCATGCGGCAGTTCAATCAATCACTCTTCTTAAAGCTAGTGGCCCCCCTTTTTCGTAAGAGCCCAAGGGGCCTGCTGTATCTCGTAGCCCATTTCCAACGTCAATCCGGCAATCGATCCCATTTCCCTTATTTTCTATTTCTTCTAAGTTTTGTTCCCCCACTAAACCAGCGATCTTGAATTCCCTTTGGGTTTTGAAGTTTTCCATATTTGAGATAAACAAAATAAGATAAGAAGAATTATAATAAAAAAAAGAAAATTGTAAAGCAGATGAATCATCATGTTATTGTTGAAGCTTGGTACTAGTTTTGGTTATTTCGTATAATCTTGTGAGTCATTAAGACTAAAATCAATAAATACAAGTATAATACCAGAGCCCGGAGCAGCCTATACATACTAGATTGATAATGATCGATGAATTGTCCAAGTTGATATCAAGAGTGGTTGTGCTGCGGAGGGTCATTGCTGAAGAACACTTAAGAGAGATCTTAGGGTGTTTTAAGTTACTCAACTGTCATTGGACTACATTATTGTCTAAATCAGCGCATTATACTTATAAACGTATACGTATAGTAAGCATGAATGTAGAGCGAAACATGTCTAATGCTAGAATAGTGTACCCTTTTATCTACCTCTTCTACAAACTACCCATTAACAACGTTAACTGCACACTCCTCCCTTGATTTAAGGATTTGTCGATGTAAATAATCTATGCTTGCATAATTTAGATAAGTTACATTTTCAATTAACGATCTGCAGAGGCTTAATGTGAGGTGACGGAGAAGGAAGGCACAGGACAGGGATAAGTCAGTAAGGATCGTAGTGGAGACACGAGCTCATTAAGGGCTGTAGTGCCACGGTGGAGAAGAAGAAGAAATTTCCTCTGATGAATGGATGAATTATTGACCAAGGAAGGTTTCTGTCTCAACTCGACTCTTTGGCATTTCGGCTGTTTGTTTGTTACGACCAAACGGGTACATCGATTTTCTGAAAATTTGCGAGGATGATAAAGCTATGTTCATTGTACATAGAACTACTGGTTTTATTCTGCTTTCAGACCAAATCAGACAAGCAGGGTAAACATACAAAAAAACATGGTAAGAAATAATAATTTCGAAAACAGAGATAAGATAATATTGTTATTCTCACTTAATTAGGCTTGCATTTATTTATCTTAAAGAATGGTTTTAATCTAAGGTCGTTGGCAGATCGGAGCTAATTTGAAAGTCTTTAGTACATCTTTTAGACACGATAAGAGTGTCTGTTATCTTTTATGTAGCTTTTTAATGGATCATTGTTGTCTCAAAGAGACTTTTGTACTTCCTCGTAGTTACCCAAGAAACCGACTTTGAAATGAGGAGGGTAAACCCCTATCTCGTTTACTTAGATGTTACCTTTGATAGCGGACATTCGGCCTGCCATTTGTCCCTTTTGAAGATTCAAGAAATTGCCCCTCAACATCCTACTTACTTTTTATTTGTCTATTATTCTGTTTTGACGGGTTGAAGGAGGAGTCCTTACTTCTTGATGTTTGGTTTATTCAAAGAATCTATAAAACTATGGTCGATGATTTTTAGTTAATACCTTCTGTTTAAAAATGTGCTTACAGGTTTAAAGTGAAATGGTTACACTTTGAAAAAGTGACCTTTATACATAAAGAGTAATCAGCCTTTTGTTTTGACCTTTAAATTATTATTTTCAGAAGTCCAACTATTTAGGAAAAATGTCAATATCATTATTTTCCCCCTTTCAACCATTTTTCTATTCACTATTAAACGGGACCTAAACATTAAAAATAGAGAAAACAATGCTTTTACCGATATCATATGTCCTAACGTAGCGATTTTAATAAAACTTCATATGCATCGTACGTCGTCTAAAGTCTAAAGTACAATTGAAATAGGCATGTAAAATTTCAACTTGTACAAACAGAAGTTGCTGAGTAGTGAAGTGATACATTTTATTTTTTTTATTTTTTTCTGGAACTTGTATGTTAAGGAATATTTAGAAAGGCACCCCCCCCCCCTTAACGGCTCTCTATTACAATCATCCTCTTTAACTATCAACTTATGATGATTAACTATTTTCTAAATATGTAATACATATTTATAGTATAGCGCTCGCTTCCAGAGCCACGTGTGCCTAGTTATTTATAAATGCCAGTTTTTGGTATATATGCTCGACAATGTGGAGAGGAGAGATAAAAAAAAAAATATAACTATATAATGTCATGAAACATGCTGTTAAAATGTGCAACTTTGTTAAACTTGATAAATAACCGAGAAACGAGTACTGGTTATTCAAAAATCGTCAAATTTCCTTGTGCCTGTTATTTTACCTTTAATTTTATCAAATTAGATATTATAAAAGAGTTTTTTTTTAACTAAAAATCAATATACTGTTATTAAAAACCCATATTTAAAACCTTTATTAATGTTAAGAGACGTGTGAAACAATAAATTAATTGTGTAGGTTGGATGTAGGAAGCAACATGGGTTAACAAAACAAGAGCTGACGGTTCTATGTATTCAGTTTAGGAGAGTAACTCACCCTTTAGTTTTACCCCCTGAATATTTAAATTGGGTTCTATGGAGGCGATTAAATTACTTACTTAGTCGAGTCCTCTTCCACCGTATTGTGTAAAGGTATAGGATGTGCCCGAGCACGTTGTAGATACATTCCTCTCTCGGTCAGGGTTGATATGATGTTGTCCAACCAAATTATCCTTCTTCCTCTCCTGTGACTCCTCCCGTCGCACCTTGCTTTGTTGACTTTTTTGGGCAGTATTTGATTAGCCATTCCTTTCTAGTGACCCAAACAATGGTATGGGTTGAACCTCAATGCCGAGGCTTATAGTGGAATATCTGGTTGTGTCTTCTACGCTTTCTTGCTACTCCTTTTTCTTCGTTAAAACCTAAGAGTCACAGCCACACATTAAGGTGGAGACGGAGACTTACATTTTTTTTTAATACTGTAGCCTAACTGACGAAGCTACGTTTATTGCATGGAATAGTCTGCCCTTTGTAATGATTCCATTCTCACTCTCAATCGATCCAAGGTCCGAGGTACTTGAAGCTATGCACTCGTTCTAGCTGCTCTCCTTTTATTTTAATGTGTAGCGAAGTTTCGTTGTTTCGCAATCACCTTGGCTACATTAATTTTTAGTCCTCTTGTTTCAAGTTCGTCGATCCAGATATCAACTGGCATCTGGAGCTTTTCGGCAGTCTTTCTGACTAAATAATATGTTGTGTGCGAATGTTATTGCTGAAAGGTTTACCCACTGCATTAGCCAATTACCAAGATGGTATCTGTTGAGAATCTCCACAGCGCCACCGTCAGATTTATATTTATTTTTGTTTGTTATTGTTTTGAAGTTGACAAGTTGACATATTGATATTATTCGAGTCTGATATATTTTCGCTGTATATTTGTATTGTTTAAATTTGTTTATTACTTAAATTATAGAGACGTTTTCCCCATTCGTTAGAATCTTGTATATCATTTTGAAACAGTATCCTTGAATTTGATCTGAACAATAATAAAAAGAAGAGGGCTCAGAATAATTTTCCGTATAACTCTTTTCCATTGTGAAAGTATAAAATGTGTGGGAAAGTGCGCGTTAGAGAAGTGACTAATTTCCTTATTTTGATGTATTTGTCGTAATCTACTTGCTTTCTTTGACTGTAAACATTATTTCCAGCATTCTTTATTAGCGAATTTTGTCAGGATGGCACTTCATGTGTCAGAATGACAATATGTCAATGTTTTATTATTGTATATATTTAGTATGTCTTGTAAATTCAATCAAGTATACAACTCTTATTTAAAACCTTAATCTGTGCATTATATATTATGTGATACGTAGAAGGCTAATTAACAACAGGTTATGTGACCAGACACGCTATGAAACTGGAAAATTGAAGAATTCTTATCTGGTAAGATTGAATTCATAAATAACTTATATATTTATTTTATGTCAAAATCATCGCATAAGAAATAAATTAAATATGAGTAGTAACTATCGAATTGAGCCTCTGAAGCGTGATAACTATGACACGTGGAATAGTAAAACGTCTATCTGCCCCATATACGCCACAACAAAATGGCATCGCAGAAAGAAAAAATAGATCATTGCTTGAAAAAGCAAGATGTTTACTAATTGAAGGTAAACTACCCCAAATGTTCTGGGCTGAAGCGGTGAACACAGCCAACTACCTAATTAATAGGACTATGATATGTCGTATGCATGTTTACTAGGCGAATCAGAGTTCAATTCAGAAGTAACAGATCCGGAGTGGCACGAAGCTATCAAAAGTGAAATCCGCTCTCACATAAAAAACGATACATGGATCATTACTGATAAAATACCAGACAAAAACATAGTCGGATATCGAATGATATTAAAAAATAAGTTCAATGCGGATGGAACTCTAGAACGCAAAAAGGCAAGACTAGTAGCACGTGGATACACACAGAAAAAAGACATAGATTTTACAGAAACCTATGCACCAGTGGTAAAATTAAGCACTATAAGACACTTACTAGCGACAGCTATGGAAGAAGAAATGATAGTGAGCCAACTAGACGTAACAACAGCATACCTAAACGGCGAGATCGACGCAGAAATATACATGCAAAAACCATCATACTTAGATAAATATATCCAAGAAATTATGGTTGAAGAAAGTTCGAAAGAAGACTCCAACATATTTCTTAAAGCAAAGAAAATGCTCGAAGATCTGAGAAAAGGTAAAAAGGAAAAAGTATGTAAAATGCAAAAAGCACTGTATGGGTTAAAACAAGCCGGACGTCAATGGTATAAGAAGCTGGACGAAAAGTTAAAAGAAGTTGGATTTCGATCTTCAAGTGCTGACCCCTGTATGTACATCTGGTCGTCAGGGGGGGAGAAGGTGCTGATCGCGGTGTACGTCGACGACCTGATCGTAGCAACATCGAGTAAAGAAGCACTGAAAAATATAAAACATACATTAATTAACCTTTTCGACATGCGTGACTTGGGAATTTGACTTATTGTCTCGGCATTGAATTTAAACAAACGGACGACCAATTTAGCATGAACCAATCTAAATATATTGACGAAATTTTAAAGAAATTTAACATGGAAAACTGCAAATCAGTCAAAACACCCATGGAAACCGGTCTACAATTAGAAAAATCTAAAGATACACCGGATCAAAATTTACCATACCAAAATTTAATTGGATCATTGATGTACCTTTCGGTTGGAACTCGACCTGACATCACTTATGCAGTGAGTTACCTGAGTCAGTTCAATTCTTGCTATAACACCGAGCACTGGAACGCAGCGAAACGCGCACTCAGATACCTTAAAGGTACAAGTGACTTTCAGCTCACATACAGAAAAACCGGTGAGCCGATCGTCGGTCTAGCTGATGCCGATTATGCCGCATGCACGACTGACCGAAGGTCATATACTGGTTACTGTTTTGTTTACGCTGGTGCACCTATTAGCTGGGAATCCAGAAAGCAGAGAACAGTTGCCCTATCAACAGCAGAGGCTGAATATATGGCCTTGACAGAGGCTGCTAAGGAAGCCATCCATCTAAAGCAGCTAACCAATGACATTGGACACCCCCAAGAAACAATGACTCTGTTTAACGACAATCAGGCTGCCCAAAGTCTCGCACTCAACCCAGTAGTCAGTGCTAAGTCAAAGCATATTTCTGTTAGGGAACACTTCATCAGAGACGCGGTAGCAGAGAAGAATTGTAGTAGTTCAAAAAGAAGTTTAAACTGCACAACATTGAACTACAAATTTCCAATGGAAATTCGCTCGGCTTGCGGAAACCCGCGGTAGGATTATTTTTATTAACTTCTAGTCCACCGTCTGCATATATTCTTCCTTGTGCCTTGTGCTACATTTTATTTTACCATAGACATCTGCATTCGTGACCACTTTCCTGAACATGGTCCACGATCTCTCATGTTTCGTAATTTTCTTCTTTTTCCAGTTTGTTGATTTCTTCTATTATTTTTAGCTTGTACTTCTTATTGGTCCTTCTTTCATCAATTTATAAGCAGTTGAATTCTTAACATTTATTCCTATTTGTGATGTTTATTTAGCTGCAATTAACTCCATTAGCATTAATTTTATTGAAAGTTATTTTACACATTCAAACATGCGGTTAGTTATTACTTATTAGTTTGTGTAATGTACACTAATATATTCATATCAAAATACTTACTAGATAAATATGTTGTCAAAAAGTACTTAACATATTGATATATAAAATATTTATATATTTACTTTTAGTCTTATTGAAAAGAGATAGTTGTCACACTAGCTAAAAGTATCACCAGTCAATATTTTTTTATATTTACTTATGGAGTTTTTTCATATGAAAATATACATAAAAATGTTTATTGCTGTGAAACAAAACTTAATATCTCACCAAGTCTACCACCAAGTTTATTTCACCATGTCTCCTACTACAGCCCACCACTACCAATAACATTCTTTACTTACATGTATTTGCATGGTCTTTACTTAATAATATATTTTGACTAGTTCTTGTTTGGTTGAAATTGTAATGAACTAAAACTGATACCAGAATTAAATTTAAACTAAATCATTTCATTTTATATAAATTATCTTTTCTATTAAAACATTAATTCCAGTGGTTAGTGAACAACGGTCTAAAATCTATAATCTCAAAATAATTTCTGTAAAATAAGATAAAATTATTCGGAAATATGGGTTTTCAACTCGTAAAGTTCCGGTGTATTCTAACTAATATGTAATTTAGAATCATGATTCCATTCAAAAATTATATTACCGTAATATATTTAGCAGATTTGTAGAATTCGGTCGTAAAGGTTCATCTTTCCGTGTATTCGTGGTTATATGAGTTGACCAGAATGGAGCGGATATTGGTTCGGTAAGGCCTTCGCTTCTTTCTTATATAGGTCCAGACTTTACCCCCTTTTTCGCCGTTGCAACCGCTTACTGAGGAGGGAAGGATTTCGCTTTATCTAAGATACTAAGGAAGGAGGGTAAGGCTGGTAGGAAATTGACAGGAAACCCCCTGGTAAAGTATCTAGCCCGGTCTTAGAGTAGGATGGAGTGGATAAATAAACATTAATATCGCTCTCCTTCCTCCTTTATCCTTGTTTTAAAATAAGAGAAAATGAAGCTGACCGTTTCCTCTCTTCTGTCATGTCTCGGACTACCACTAGGCTCTTATTTTACCTTACAATTTCATTAAACTGCTTGTCTGCTCGAGTTAAGAATCGTATTTTTGGAGGCTTTACTGTTTTTTTTTTATCCTTCAGTCTCCAAAGTAAATATCGTGTCTTCAATCTTATCTATCTTTTCTTCAAACAATCAAATATAGTCAATTTTAATTTCAAAATGGATTTTATTTTGTAAATTGTACATTATGCTGGATGAACACTCCCACAGCAATCTGCTTAACATAATCGCGATCATCAAACTGTGAAAAACTAAATTTGGACCTGTATATAATGCGAGGATTATGATCGCGATATTTGTTTTCCAACCTAAGTTCTGAATTGCTAGTGTTGGCTCGTTTAAAGTGAACACCATGTCAGCCTAAAGGTACGTTGCCCCAGTCGTCGTTTTGAAGATTATTTTAATATTTCCTAATAAAACATCAATGTCTGAAAAGTAAAAACTCCGTATAATATGATTGACATGCGTCCTCATATTCTCTCTAATAAATATATTTATTTTCTTAACATCCATTATTGATTAAACTACTTTATCATTATAATAATAAAAATAGTAATAAGCTGTGGCGCAACAGGCCTTGTTACCAATTTTATGATTACCTTACCGGCTCTTCTTATGATTGTTGCTCCCCTTATAAAAAAAAAGAGGAAGTAATAATGTAAAGAAGGTGTAGGGAATGTTCTTCTTTAGACTATTACTTCCCTTAAATATAAACAGAAGTGTTATATTCCATGTTCCAAAGCACATTGGACTAAATATCTCTTTGTCTTAATAGTTATTTAGTCAGTCATTTATATACTGAAACAATATAGGGGAGTAACAACCTAAAAAAGTACCTCCTTAAGTAGCAACTTATCATAAGAAATCAGATAGTGATTATAATTTTAGGTATACTAAAGCTCCGATAAGTTAGATCCCGTTTTTTAATACTATAATCAATGTTAAAACTGTAAAAAATTAAGTCATGATAATGCAGCTATGCACCTATTAATTAGATTATTCAATGTTAGTAAAATTAAGCACCAAAATCAGCCTAATTAGATTAAATATAAATATAATACCATTATTTTGATAGTAAACTTTATCCAATTTCAACAATTTTATTATTGTGTAGAGAAATAAATTTTAAAAAGGGTTATTAAATAAAAAAAATTCTTTAACTATACGTTGAAGTATAAAATAACATTTTGTACTTCAAAAATTATTGTGTTAAAATTTAATCTTTTGTTTTGAGAATATGGTTTGTTTTGTTAACTGGTTTCGTTTTGTTAAAGTGGAGGTTTTAATGTTTAGTATTTATCCTTATTATTTGCCCTCTGCTTGTTTCTCTCTTAGGGTAATTCATTCTCCAGTGATTCAAAAGGGGTTTAAATTAATTAACTCTCTCAACTGAGGCCCGCAAATGATTTTAAAGATAATTTCATTTTCATTTAATGATTTACATCTCGTAATTATTATGATTATCGTACATTAGATGTTTTGTATTAGTTGTTTTCTTGTTTTATTATTATTACCTATTTATTGCTTCCGAGCTTATCAAAGGTAACGGAAGCATTGTGCTCACTTTTGAGAAGAAAATATTTTATGTCTCCGATTTTAAAAATTCCAAGACAGAAATCTGTTTCAGACATCAGAGGACATTTTTGGTCTAGTGTCTGTCTGTCTGTCTGTCAGTCGGTCTATGTGTCCATGAATCCTTGAAACATTTGTCGATAACTTGAGTAAATGTCGACCGATTTTGATGAAATTTGGTAGACATGTTCATTTTACCAATGCCCAGAACCAGTTCGTTGGACAACGTAATCCGTACAATGCGCAGCGCTCGCGTAAACGTGAACTTCAAATTTAAAATTGGAATATTAGTTCGGGAAATAAATCAAAGTTCAACTGTTCAAGAGACCAACATTTTTTTCAAATACCATTTTTTAGTAAAACCAACAGTGACACCGCTATGAAACAATATAACAATATTGTTAATGTAACAATAAAGTACATGATAAAATGCGAGGTTGCTATGTGCCACACTAATTGTCAGTCTATTTTTTGCATTCTCTCAATGGGCATTTTCTATACTGGAGCTTATTTCATGCATATGTTAATGTTGCCATAATTTTTTAACTATATTTTATATAAACCACAGTAATCTAAAATAATGAAATAATTTAGGTTCGGGGAGAACTATATTGCCAATCTCATGTAGATTAACTAAACTAGTTATATATATACATATATATATAT
>KZ652055.1:205997-216961 GCA_001010745.2 Gerris buenoi
TTTGAAGTGGGTGTGAAACGTGCCCCCCCCCCCTCTATCTCGCTTATGTGAAGTGCAAAAAATCTGAAAAAATTCCTGAACATTCTTTGACCAAAAGTAAAGAAACCACTTTTTGGAAATTTCGAAAAAATAGTATTTTATATTTTATTAGCAAATTACGGTTTTTTATAGTCATGGTCTTTTCGATGTATTTATGACTGTTTTTCGGTTCAATGGCAAACAAATACTTTATCAGAAGTTTGTTTATGTGTTTTGAGAATATCAGACCCATCAAATATTTTAAAGTAGGCTTTTTAGCTTTTTAAAAACACCTTAAATAGGGTACTACTTAACTATACAGTGTGGCCTACGGACCCTCGTTGTGTGCTGACTAGCACTCACTTTACCTGGGAGGGAAATATGTTCTGATACCACTTCAAAGTTAAGTGCCATGAAAGTAGGCGAGGTCGCTAAAAAGATGATCTGGTCTAAAGTAAAATGTCAAGAAAGGACAAATTTATTATTTTAGAAGATAAATTTTAAGATAGAAGTAGAATCTGTTCCTAATATTATGTTATTCCTCAAACCAAATAGCCATAGGACTAAATGTATGGCTAGCACAGGTTATAATTAAATTCCTTGGAGTATTGATTGATGACAAATTTAATTTTAGACAAATTAGAGGGTAATTTTAGACAAATTTAATTTAATTTTACACACTAATTTCGTATGAAGAAAACTTCAGAATGTTCCTTCAGTCAGAAAATTCCTTCATTCAAAAAGTCAGAAAGCTTCTTTCGTAATTAGAAATTCAAGGGGACTGAATTGTATGGAGACTTTATTAACTCCATATTATACGATTTAGCTTACCCCTTCTTGTAATACAACATTTTACTACGGGGCAACGAACCTGAATCGAAGAGAATTTTCACAATGCAAAAGAGAATAATAAGGAAGATTTTCATCTAAATAATAGGACGTCCTGCAATGAATATTTCAAACTATATAGTATCTTAACTTTTTCCTTACACGTACGAAAAATATTATTAATATCACAAAAAAGGTTTTTTTTAGGTCTGCGTTGAATTCACTGTTTAAATAAATTAAATTTAAATGGATTTAGCCTCCGTGTGAAATTTTGTGTATATACCTCTACATAATATCTTTAAAAACGGAAAAGATAATTGTTTTTCTGTTTTCTTTTAATTTGGGATCTACATTATTAACTGGTCGTGTGTAAACATAGCTGAAATTCACCGAATGCAATTCTGTTTTTGTTATCAGTCGATTAATCTTCAGGTTATTTTTCCAAATAAATTATGTAAAATTTCGTATAGTTCTTGCCTTTGTTGTTATCACTTCCTTCCTTTGTTGTTCACTTTTGATTCTATTCAATTCATTATTTCCCTCTAGATATTTCTAGAACAACTCTATATATATCTAGATTTCGTGTTAATAATTTATTTTTATTGATCATTAATCTGTTTACAACACAACTCCGATTGAAAGAAACTCACAAATAATTTTTTTAATTATTTTAAAAATTTGCACTAAATTTGTTCATTAAGAACTATACTTTATTATAAAATCAAAAACAATTGACTAAATTTGTAGCTTTATTTGTTAATTTTACTGTCACTTTTGCTTTTTATTTTAATTATTTTATCTGATTACTAATTGATTCATTATATGAATTCATTATTAATGAATTATTGGTGATTCAAATGTCATTTACATCTATATTTATATCATGGAACGATAAAATTGGCTGTAACTCAGATATATCTGGTTTAAGTCCAAGTGGGGTTAAATAAAATAATAAATCTTTCATTTTTGTTTCCGAGCTTACCGTTATAGATAACGGCAGCATTATAATCGTTCTAAAAAACGACGTTTATAATTAAATTAAACAATTTCTGGAAAGACATCTTTATATCAGGTACATTTTCCGTCTTTTGTAAAAAATATTAAACCATAAAATATTTGAATGAAGGTCAAAATTAGCTAATTGGTGTAAAGTACAATTTTGTAATATTTTTATTTCTAGGTTGGTTGGATTGGTAAAACTGTTTTAGCTACTTTGGTTTTAAATTAAATGTAAAACTTATTAATCATGTTTTGCTATGCTTATAGACCCATATATAGCGATACCTCATTTGGTTTTTTTTAGGGTCCGTAGGCAAAAGCTAAGGACCCTTATATTTTCCTGCGTGTGACTATCTGTCCGTCCGTCCGTCGCATGCTCTCACGGCTACACCTTTCGACCGATGACTTTGAAATTTGGCATGTATATGTCTTGTACCTACCCACACTTAAAAAAAATATTTTTTTAAAAAAAAAAAGAGGGCAAATAAACATAAGGGTTAATTTTTTTTTTCTACACCGTGATGGGTATCATATGAAAGGGTACGTCGAGCTGATTACAAAAATATATAATTCTTTGGTAATAACATTGATAGGGCGAATGTAGGCAAGTTTGAAGTGGGTGTGAAACGTGTCCCCCCCCCTCCCTCTATCTCGCTTAGTGAAGTGCAAAAAATCTGAAAAATTCCTTAACATTTTTCGTCCAAAACTAAAGATACCACTTTTTGGAAACTTAGAAAAAAAAATTATTTTATTTTTTATTGACAATATACGGCTTTTTTTTATAATTATGGTCTTTTCTATGTATTTATATGGCTTTTTTTCCGGTTCAATGACGAAAAAATACTTCATCAGAAGTTTGTTTATGTGTTTTGAGAATATCCCCATAGGATAGTTCAAAGCTTTTTAGTATTTTTCAAAACACTATCAATAGGGTACTACTTAAACAATACAGTGTTGTCTACGAACCCTCGCTGTGTGCTGTCCAGCACACACTTGACCTGTTTATTTAAATTGACTTAATCGACGAAAGAATTTACAGTATTCAAATTTTTGGAGCAAAAATATACCAACGCTGTATTCTATATTGAAAAAAAAAGTTTCATTTCAATGTGGGCATTTTTTTATAAAATATTTATGTACTTCATTCCATACTCTAAATTTAGAGTCACATCGAGCTCGATATTATCCTTTTATTTCAAAAATTAAAAAATACTTTTCATAAATAACTTTTCGGTAAAAATTTTAAGTGAATCGTAGAGTTAGAAGTGAGGTTATGAATGTATTAATTTTTTTTTTTTTTATTACTTCAAAATTAAAATAATCTCTCCTATAAAACTCTCCGATAAGCACAATCCAGCTATTAAAATTACACGTAAATTTAGTCTTATAAAATTGCATAGCCTATCTAAATTTATTATTGTCATTCTAATGTTTATATTCAGCCATAATTCTTGTTGCATTGGACTAGACATCCCTTTGCCTTACTTAATAGTTATTTAGGCAAAAGGAATGTATAAGTAATTATATCCATCTGTAATCCTAAAGAAACACAGGGAGTAGCAATCTACCTAATACAGAAGTTCCGATTTTTTTAACCAAAATTTATTAAATATTTATAATTATATTTCCATAATTATATTGCATAAATACTAGCAAACATTTTTTCTAATTAGAATTATTTTATTTAAAAAAAATAAATTATTCTTACCGTTGTTTAACCTTTCTTCTTGGGCATTATACATTTTCTTTAGATATATTATTTTAACCTTGTCATTATACTTGAATATATCCGACTGTTTCTTGTTTGTCTATAATTTATATTTTCTAATTAATTATTCACTTCACGTGCTGTAAATGTTAAGTATGTATAATTTATTCATATATTAGAACAAAGATACACGTGCAAATAAATATAAAGTCATCTTGCAATCTTACATTCCGAACAAAGTGACACATGACGCTGAGTTACTTTGATCAATTATATCAAGTATTTTTTAATTAATTAATTAATTATAATTATATTTGCCTTTGAAGTAAATCATTTTTTGTTAGTACGATATTTCTAAGATACTTTATCCAATTTAACTACTTACTGTCATCACAATTTTATATTGATAATTAACATTATATGCGTTTCAACATTCTATGTATATATACCATCTACAGTGTTAACCCAGATAGAGCAAATCCTATACTAAGGTACACATTTAAAGGCCCCCATACACGATCAAACATTTTGCGCAAACATCAAGCAGCCCCATACACGGTCAAAATGTTTGTGCAAACATTTTGACCGTGTATGGGGGCCCTAATCCTACACAAATTATTTGTTTAATGGCATCTCGTACCATTAATAAATATTCTATGTTTACGCAAACCTGATGTTGGGCAAATTTAGACCATACTCGTCAAACAGCCCCATACACGGTCAAAATGTTTGCGCAAATTTTTGACCTTTTATGGGGGCCTTTGCAGGCTATAGTGATTTAAACTAACAATCGTGAGGGTAGAGTAGGACTATAGACTATAGAAGGATTAAGGAAGGAACCTAAGTATGGAGTGATGATGCCAAGGTAGAACAAAATATGAGGATAGGTCAGGTGTATAACATTATTTTTCTCAACTGCTTATAGCTAAACAATTTTCTTTCTTTTATCTACAGAAGATTTTACTTAAAGTTACCATATGTCAAACTTAGGGAAGGTTACTACATGAACAATTGTGTTTTAGCTTGAGCAGTGAAGATTTAAAATGATTTATAGAGGCGGATGATTTAGGGCTGTGATTGGGGGGTAAATTTGATCTGAGAGGGTGGGAGTAGAGTCCTTATTATGAACTGGAAAGTTCAAAAGAAACTTAAGTTTTAAGCTTAATATGAAACAAAGAAGAAGATATATTAAGAAAAAGCGAGGAAGGTTATACATTTGGATAATTTCTTTTTAGGATCATATAGGTGAGTATATTAACAATTTGTTAATTAAAAAAAATGGTTATATTTCACCCATTTTGGGCATCATCAGACCTAAAATAAAATAAATTGAAACATTTTTTCCATTAATAAAGTTATAACTTATACAACATATAAAGAACAATATCATCACTTTACAAAATAAATAAAAGGATAATAATAATTAGCTTTTTAGGGTTTCGAGGTCGTCCTAGAAACCCTTATGCTTTTGGTAGTGCGTCCATCCATCCGTCCGTCGCAACTTGGATTATATCTCCCAACCTACTGACGCTATTGACTTGAAATTTTGTATAGAAGTTAAACTTTTTTGCCCAAAAACAGAAAACCTATTGCGAACTTTAACACTCCAAATTTCTGCGATCTGCGATCAATTGCGATCACCGCGCAATATTTTACATTTTTTGTAATTTTCAAGTTGGGTATCATTTCAAAGGTATTGAAATGTAGATTACAAATATGTATCGCATTTTCAAAATGGCGGCCATTTTACCCCCCAAAAAATTCAAACAAACCCAAAATTTACCCCCCCTGCACTACCCCATTAGAATAGGTCCTAAAATAAGGCAAAAATACATAAATATAAATCTCTGTAGTCCAATAAAATTTCCAGGAGTTGATTTAAAAAAAGTAAAATTTTAGAATTTTTAGGGGGGCGTAACTAGGGGGCCCCAAAATTTTTGTGATTTGAAAAATCGAAGTTGGGTATCATTTGAAAGGTATTGAAATTTGGTTCACAAAAATATATTTTGTTTCCAAATTGGCGGCCATTTTGCCCCTAAAATAATTCAATAAGCGCATACCGAAGACATTAAAGAATAATAATATATGCACATCTTGATTTTTAAAAGTTAACAATAGATGTTTTTGTTTAAAAAAATATATAATTATAATTACTTCTTATGACCGAAGAAACCCTTTTAGTTACTTGCTGGCAAGTACTTGACGGGATTTTTACTAACCTCAAGTCTTGCTTGCGTTAAATTGTTCACATACTTAAAATACACAGTTTTATAAAATTGTAAATGACCCTCAGATCATCTATGTCACACTGAGAAACTACCACTAACAACAAAATTGTATGAGAGGAAAACAAAACAAAACATCCCTAAAACAGGGTTGTAACAAAATAAAAATTAAAAAATACACACACACACACACACAAAAAAACAAAACATTTTTTTGTGCAAGACTTACGAGTTCAATTTGAGGGAACTTTAGAATATGGATTTTTTTTGTTGGATTGACTCTACGACAGTATTAGCTTGGTATCCCTCTACTTTTTTAGAGAATAGATTTTGAGAATTTAGAAATCATTTAGATGTCACATATTCTGGGAATAATCAATCCTGCAGATCTATCATTTTGTTGGCGTTCCCCGTCCCCGCAGCAGGTAGTAAAATCTGGATGGGGATGGACCAGAATAGCTTAGCAGTCCGCCCAAGAATCTGCTCATTGGCATCAGCAGGCTAATCAAGACGAGAAAGCGATCTTAAGTAAGAAAAAGAAGGGTGTGACATCCTCATCATAATTACGTCCTAAGATTACATACTCAACTCATGGTACTACAAATATGGATTCAATAAATTTCGAAGAAGTATTTGTCAAATTTTACAGATTTTACAATAAAAGACATCAAGGAAACGCCGTGAATTAATAAAAGCTGAATCGCACATCAACAAGTTAGTAAAAGAGGAAGCCAAATAATTAATTTTTAAAATGGGTTTACTTTTTGGTTATAGGTAAAGAAAGAATTTTAAGGATTAAATCTAAAATTTTAGACAGGTGACTGCTGTCTCAAAAATACTTTTTACCCGATAAATCGACTTTGAAAGAAGGATAAGGGTTAGCCCTTAACTTGTTTACTTAGAAGTTGCATTTAATGGCGAACATTTGGCTTGCCATTTGACCCTTTATAAGAGTCCAAGAAATTACCCTTAAACATCCATCCTACTAACTCTTCATGAGCCTATCATTCTGCTTATACAAGTTGAAGAAGAGGTCCCTACTTCTCGTTTTTCGGTTGATTATGAGAATCAATAAAGCTATGGTCGATGTTTTTTGGTCAAAACCTACTGTTTAGTTCTGTTTTACTACATTTTGTATATAAAGGAAGTAACATTGTTGTTGTACATAAAGTAAGTACATAATACATAAGTCTCTTTGCTAAGTTGTATCTATAATTTCTTGTTTGAGGACTGTTCAACCATTAAACAAAAATGTAAATTTAATTCTTTCGAAATTAAACACATGCATTCATCACTCATTGTTTAATCAGTCTGAATAATATTTTCAATTTTTTATTGGATGCTTTTCGTATGCTTAATTAATACTCCATAATTTAAAACTCATAGTTGTCCATATAGTTTCATGCATTTCATACTATATAATATGCATAAGTGTTCTAAAGGTGCGAAAATTCTATTTGGAAATGTATCTTAGTTTTAGACGTGCTAAGTGCATAAGCGTTCTAATTTATTATTGTGAGCATTTTGTTCATAATTATGGGAGAAGTTGACTACTGTGATCATTTACGCCACAAATTTTACTTAGATAAATTTAATATGATTTATTTACCTCCGTAAGATATTTTAACTCTAATTATACCAATTAAATTAGACATTATAAGCTACTTAGATATTTTAAGCTATTAGACATTATTATATAGTTGGCTCTTTAACTAAAAGTAAATACATGCAATGTTAATAATAATCAAATGGCCACCATACACGATCAAACATTTTGCGCAAAATGTTTGACCTGATATCGGGTAAATTTAGGCCGTACACGTCCAAACATCATGTTTGCGCAAACATCTAACAGCCCCATTCACGGTCAAAATGTTTGCGTAAATATTTTGACCGGGTATGGAGGCCTTTATTAGAATATTTATTAATGGTACGAGATGCCATTAAACAAATAATTTGTGTAGGATTAGGGCCCCCATACACGGTCAAAATGTTTGCACAAACATTTGACTGATGTTTGCGCATAATGTTTGATCGTGTATGGGGGGGCCTTTAAATGTGGGTTGAAGGTTGTAAGTAGGAAGCAACGAGGGTTAACAAAACAGGAGCTGATAGTTCTATGTGATTAACATATTGAGTTTAAAAGAGTTATTTTGCTGGTAGTTTTTAACCCCAAAGATTTAGATCTGATACTATGTAGGTGTTTGAATTCTAAACCTTTATTCCATTTTGTAATTGCTTGCCTAATTTATATAGCTGCAATTAACTCCACTAGAATTTATTTCTTTTAAAGTTATTAACACACACAAACATTTGGTTTTCACGTTAGTTTAATGTTGGTGTAACAACTATTAGAAATTATGGAGTCTGGATTGGATAAATTTTAATCCTAAAAGAAACTGTTGGAAACCTTTAGATGAACACCAGTTTGGGTTAAACATCTGAGTATATTGATTTCATTTAGTCAAATTAAATTATTATTTGAAGTTTTAGGTCTTCTGGTGGCCATGCAGGGTTTATTATATCCTGACGTTTAAATGATATAGTTCTCTCCTAGGTAGCATCAGTTGCCAAATACCTCTATTAGTTTTAACTTCATGTATTATCGCTTGCTTTTCTCTACACTATAGGAGTTCTAATAAGAACTTGTTATTTTCAACCTCTCTACTCAATTCAAAAACTTTATTTGCTTTTTCTGATTTACAAACTGTAGGAACTAATTAAGTCGAATATCGTCTTAAAAATTATAGAAAATTGTTTTTAACTTTTTTAAATTACCTTTTTCCTTGTAGAAAAATGATAGTTAATTATTATTTTAATGCATTCGCTTTTTTATTATTACGTGTAGAGTTTAACGTTGTGAAAATATGTCTGTGAAACAAAATACCATATTGTAAACAAATTATTGAGTTCTTCTATCCACCAAGATCACGAATATACGCGTGCAGTCCAGCCCTATAACCGTCTTCATCTACATAAGAGTCATCTACACAAGATACATAAAAGTCATCTACATAAGATTGGGCATTTATTACACCTTTATTCTAAAATATATTTTTGGTATATATTTTAATATAGTTTGGTGTAACTCGTGAAGAAAAGAACTATAACTAATTCCAGGTTCCAGAACAAAATTTAAGGTATGTTAAATTTATTCTGAGGACGATAATTTAATTTTATATAAATTTTATGATTTTTCGTTGAAACATTAATTCTAGTTGTGTCAATAATTCTACTAAGTGAATAAGGAACTTTCTATTATATCAATATAATATGTGTAAAATAAAATGAAATTGTTTGGAAGTAATATGGGGTTTCAGCTCGTAAAGTTTCGGTGTATGGTGAATCCTCCCAATATGTATTTAAATCATTATGAAAAAATATGATTCTATTCAAAAATTATATTTCCTTAATAAATTTAGCAGATTTGTAGGATTCGGTCGTAAGTATCGAAGTGACTAAGTTCTTCTTGTCGTGTATGTTCATGGTATGTGTTGGCTTGACCAGAATGGAGCGGATATTGGTTCGGTAAGGTCTTTGCTTCCTTTTTAGATAGGTCCAGACTTTACCCTCCTTACTAGCCGTTGCAGCCGCTTACTGAGGGGAGAATTTCGCTTTATCTAAGAGGTCCCAGGGGAAGAGGGGAAACCTGGTAGGAAATTGACAGGAAACCAGCCGCTAGCCCTAGTAAAGCATATAGCCCGGTCTTAGAGTAGGATGGAATGGGTGAATAAACATTGATATCGCTCTCCTTCCTCCTATGTCCTCGCTCTAAAATAAGAGAAAATTAAGCTGACCGTAACCCCCTCTTCTTTCATGTTTGAAACTGCTTCTATAGTCTACCTTACGATTAAACTACTTGCCTTTCTCAAGTTAAGAAACGTATTTCGAGAGGGTTATGTATTGTGTTTCTTATCCTTCAGTCATCAAGGTAAATATCGTCTTCTATCTTATCTAGCCTCTGTCTAAACTTTAAACAATCAGATTTATACATTTTTTAAAAAAAAGAGCCCTCGCTTCAGCTGCTCTAAAACAGACTTGTTGGTGGGGATATGTGTGGGATATGGATAGATCTTTTTCTTCCATGGAAACACGGAAGATACACTTACTCCGTCATCTGAACGTGATTCATAGGAAATTCCAATTCGCTGTGGAAATTGAAGAGAAGGAACGTTTATCTTTTCTGGATGTGTTAGTAACGAAGAAGACCTACCTAAACTACCTACTCTTCTGGAAGTCTCCAGCAACCCCATGCATTTTGATAGGTACTTAAAAGCAGGGTTACACCACCGTTCCAATACAGAAAAAAGCTATCATCCATTTCTTAGTCTTAACACGTTTTAGGATCAGTGACGGGAACTCATAGAAAGAAGAGAAGCAGTTCCTTAAATCAGCCACAGATAAATAATGGTTTTAAGAAAGTCATCCGTTGCGGCGATGCAGATAACCGAAAACCGCATCCAACTAGAAAGGATGGAAGAGAAGAAAGGAAATTATATCTCATACATCGAAGAAACGACAGATATAATATTTTTCTGTCCTTCAAAGCCAAAATGACAGGAAGCTATACTGAGGTCGAAAGCAACAAGAGAAGTACAAAAGAGATGACATTTTCCTGGACCCGGAAACCTCTGGACTTTGTTCCAGAAAACCTGTATAAATACGGCGTTTTTCTCTCTAGTAGTCAGTAATATCTTGTTACTCTGAGTTCACATCTCTATGCAATACACCCCTGAAGATGCTTCCAGTAGTGGAAGCGAAATGTCAGACTTCAAATCCTTTGAGACATGGCTCCGGGATATCACCGGAACCGGAAAAACAAGTCATTTAAACACAGCACTTGTTCAGGTTAAATTTTGCCACTAGAAGTTTAGTCTTTTCGTACTGAATTCCTGTACATCTCTGCGAAATGTCTTCTTTTAATATGATAGGTTTACAAAGTAGTGGAATTTTTTTTTCGAAGATACATTTGACAAAACAATGCCAGTCAATTTTAATCAAGATAGTGAATCATAAAATAAATCCTACCGCGGGTATCCGCAAGCCGAGCGAATTTCCATTGGAAATTTGTAGTATTTGTATAATCGTAGTAGTTTGAAAGAAGTTTAAACTGCTCAACAATTATACTACAAATTTCCAATAGAAATTCGCTCGGCTTGCGGATACCCGCGGTAGGATTTATTTTA
>KZ652055.1:218719-253299 GCA_001010745.2 Gerris buenoi
TGGGGCACAGAGGACCGTAAAGGTATGCGGTACACCCCATGCTGTTATTTGAATTTGTAAAGAATGGACATATGGTTCTTGCGCAGGGGCTGAAGATGGCGATGAAAATATTGTTTGTAGCTACTGCCAAAAAAAAAAAAAATCCTACCGCGGGTGGGCAAGCCGAGCGTATTTCCATTGGAAATTTGTAGTATAATTGTTGAGCAGTTTAAACTTCTTTCAAACTACTACGATTATACAAATACTACAAATTTCCAATGGAAATTCGCTCGGCTTGCGGATACCCGCGGTAGGATTTATTTTAGATTTGATGATTCTTTTGTATTTAAAGATTTATTTGTATTATGAATATTTATTTTTTAAAAAATGGAATGCTTATGCATTATTAATTAACTTATATTTATTGTAATTTATTTATGAATAAATTAATTATTGAATATGACCTTAAAAAAGGGTCGAAACGTCTTGCAATGAAGAAGAAATTGTTTGTATCATTAACTTACCTTAATCATCCATCAACTTAATGTATTAAGAATCCATTCCAGAAAGAAGTACTATTTAAACTTAAATCGCCCAGCAACTAAGAGTATTTTTAAAATATACATACATATTATTAGGATTTACTTCAGATTTATGATTCGGTTGATCTCATTTTTTAAATTTGCCCTGACAGCGTTTTTTAGGGTCATTCCAAGGGCTCGTAGTTGTCACCATCTAACCATCTAACCCTACAACGTTGACTTAGGTCATTCCTCTTCAAAATGCATACTTTGAAAATATATATATGCTAATTTTGTAGCTGTGACACTCCTGTAAAAAACGCTTTATTTTTATCCATACAAAATCCTTTGACAGTAAATAAATGGAGTGGCATGAAAAAAGATAACTTATTGTCAATACTTTAGTTTTAAAGAAGAAAGACAAGGTTTTAAAACTATAAAAAAAAATCATAGAAAAACAAACTTTATTGACAAGCAATATTTAAGGCACAAAGAGTAGTAATATATTAAAACATAAAAATTATATAAATCTTATTACTAGTATAAAACTAAAATCCGGTACACAAAATAACATAATTTCAATAAAATTTTGTCAAAATAATCTTTAACCCGTTTATTTAATCATAATTATTAAAAACAAAAGGGAAGAAATGTAGAAATGGTTTTTATCTAAACCTCTATTCGAAAATGTATGTCTTGAAAACAATAAATATATAAGATTTTTACCAATTGATTGATTAAAATTAATTTGGGATACTAATTAAGTCTGTCCTGAATATGATTAATAAAATCAACTACTGATACTTTACTGAAACAGTTGCGTAATGATTAATGATAATGAATAGGTTCCGCTTCTTTGGCTGTTTTTCATTAAAATCTTGATGAAATTTTACACACATGACCTTCAAAGTAAGATGGTTCCCTGGACAGCTTTGTTAATTTGGAATTTCAGCTAATTGTTAATATTTTCATCACCTATATATAATTAAATATGTAATTAAAAACAGGTGAAAAAAAAATATAAAAATTATTTAATTTTAGCATCAAGATTTACATTTTCTTCAATGAATTAAGTAAAAATTGCTTTGATTTTGTAAACACCAATTCCATGGAGCCTTAAAAACAAATTACTACAGGACTTTTCAATTACTACAGGAGATCAAAATATCAAGATCCATATTATAAACTATAAAAAAATTATTTTTGGTTTTAAATTTGCATATATGTATCTTTGGAATGTAATATATCCTTCAAGTATGATTTTTATTTTTATGTATTTAATTACAACTGTATAAACAAAATAGTATTAAGTGACTTACCCAGCTATACTAGCAGTATTAAGTAATTACTTAGATATAATGCATTTAAATAATTAGTATTTTTATTAGATTAATTCTGATATTTATTATTTTACATAGATGAACAAGTTGTACTCCTAAGAAGCTTGAATATTTATTTGTCTACATAATATAGTATTTAACAATTTACTGGTATAAAACTAGTGTATTCTGTAGTTCTAATATTTATACATAATTACCCTAAGTTGACTGCATTTATATACAAAACTTTTTTTCAAATTATTTCTACAAGTTAAATATATTTACTCACGTGGTCTTTACTTATATCCTTTTGTTAACAAATATTAAAAAATAAATAATTAATAGCTCTATTATAGTTAACTAATAAATAGTGATTTTTATAAACACATGATAAGCATATTAACATAGTGGAAAGACACATTTCATATAAAATAATAATTTTTTTAAATAGCAATTTTTAAGGCACAAAGAACACCTTCAATCTTTTATTATATTACACTAATGGTTTTCCTACAAAGTAACCTTTAATCGAATTATATTTATGGTTACCTTATGTTAAATTCACAAACTTTTTCGTTCAATTTGACCATTTTAATCTTTAAAGAGCTTACCTTTTATGTCGTAAATGGTCGTACATATTTAATCTAAATGACTACTTAGGCTATATTAGTTGTTTTTTTATTCTTTAAGTCTGAAATGTCAAAGAGTTAAAACTGACTAAGTTATTCTGTTTATATATCTTTAATTTAGATATTGACACTACTAGATTATTATCAAAAGTATACACTGATGACAATATCAGGCTTTTAATAACTTTTGATTTTTTTTTTATTTGCAACATTTAATATGCCACGTTCTCTATGTAGATAAAATATGGAAACGCTATTTTAATCAGCCATGCTTAAACTACTCTTTTTAAAATAACTTGCTTTTTTTAATATTAATTAAAAAATCAATTATTAGATTGGTCATTATGTAGTATGAGAAAACAAACACCTCCTCACAAAAAATGTTTTAACAATCTTTTTTATAATTATATTTGTTGAGAAGCGTTAATGTTTATCAAAATATTGACATCAACCCCATTTTGCGCACTTAATCGACTAATGATTGATGATTTTTTGCACCTTGATTGATTCTATTTTTAAAGGAAATTTTATTTTATTTAAACTAATGAAGATCGGTTTTATATTACCTATATTATATTTATGTTTGGTTATTCTAATTAGTAGAGGTTCTTTTTCCATTATCACTGCAGTAGCTCAGGATCACTCGTGTGGCACTTCTTTAGAGTGCCACATGAGGTAAATGAATAAAGAAACAGAGGCAATAATAATCTAAAGAAGGTGTATGGAATGATCTTCTTTAGACTGTTACTCCCCTTATTAAAACAAAATTGTAAAAATTAGGTAAAAACAGAAACTTTCTCTTAATAATTATATTTAGTAATAAGTATTCATATTTTAAAAAAGTCATAGGGAGTAACAATCTAAAGTTTTACCTACTATGAACTGATTACAATGCAAGATCAAAGAATTGATATGTTTACCAGTGTGAAATTTTTTGGGATAATTTATTTGGTATACTCGAGAATAACTTATTATTACTTTAGGGATTTCATAGCTCAGTACTGTAATTTATTTAGAATTTAAAAAAAAAAATTTCTGCAATTCGCAACAAAGGTAACTTTCGACCACAAATTGTCATCTTTAGTTCTAGGGGAAAAAGAGAAAACATGAAGCAGTTCAAATCAGACTTAAATTACATTTCTTACTCTATTTCAATGACACTAAAGTTGACCTATAGTTAAAACCCGTTGTCCTACATCCTATAAATATGCGCCTGTGGTAGAGACTTCTTTTTTCCAAATTATTTCTTAAGGCATTTTGTTGTTATCGTTTACACGTTTAGTAGTTGGTTGAACAGGCATGATTTCCTCTCCACCATTGGTTTATATCTTTGTAATATTTTGGCGTGTTTTTACTATGAAGTAATGTGCATAACCTAAAACAGAAAATATAACAAGATTATAATTTTTGTAATTACTTTTCACAAATAAACAACCTATTTTAACAGAGGTGGTAACTAAGTATAATAAAGAAAAACGAGAGACTATAATTTTATCTTAAGATTGTTTTTGTATTAGTAAGGGTTTCTATTATCCAAACTTAGAAGTGAAAACTGTTACATTTACCACCATAAATATAATTATATTTTAGAAAATGTTTCTTAGAAGAGTATTTTTAGCATTCTACTTTCTACATGACGCACGGTGGCGCAGTGAGACCTTGTATTTTCAAATTATTTTAGTAAAAATGTTCAGTAAATCCACATATTTAAAAAAATTCCTACATTTTTTATAGATTTAAATCCTGGCCTTGTACTTTAACGTGTAGACTCATATCCTAGTAGATTTAAGCAGTGAATCGGATAATTTATGTTATATATTTTTTCTTAAACCTCTTGTTATCCATTACCACCTTGGTTCATTACTTTCTTAGCTACTAGAATTATTCCGTTGACTACACTATTCTTAAAATTAGTATTGTTTTTTGACACTCAGATTGGCCAACCTATGTGAGGGAGGAAATAAAATCCCACAGGCCACCAGGCCTGTGGGAGAGAGGGAAATGCATAATTTGTTTGTCAACAAAAGAAGGTTACTTTACTAGTTCAACAAATCGCGATCTTTTTCCTGATTTTGCCACTCTTGGATTTTCACTTCTTATTTACGAATATGTTTGAAATTTAATGAAAGAGTTAATTTCCTTTATAGAATCAAGAAATTTAATGTCGGTAATGAAAAGTTATGAAAAGTGTAGGCTTAAAACTACTTAGACGAAGAATTAATTTACCTGACAGATGTTGAATTGTAATGAAAGAAAGTTTAAGAACCTTTGTTAATTCAGTTAAAGTTTTCATTTTAATCTATCAATATTTGAGTACAGTGTGAAAGAAGTAGTTATTATTTTTCGGTAAATAAACAATAAACTCTATTATTGTTATATAACATGGAAAACAATAACGATTACTGAGTTGATTAATTTTCTGTCTAAGTCTTACTTTGTCAGAATAACTTAACAAATTGAAATGACGGGTATTACAAACAAAATTCAACAACCAGTATAATATTTAGTGTATTCGAATTATATTTAAATAACATTAAAAGTGAATAATATGTAAAAGTGAATTCAAGCGGTGGCGTGGAGGTTATAAAGTCTCTTGGAACGGTTACCCTTAGGTCGGCGTCCCTCCACTAGAGACAATTTTATTTGCCTAGTTGGCCCGACCTTCTAAAATTCAAAATCCAACGCTCTCATTGGCTCCTTCTCTATTTTCCCGCGCTGTCAAAAAACAATACTTATTTTAAGAATAGTGTAGTAAATCATTTGATTTATCGTCCATACTAATTATACTCAGTGATATTTGCAGGATTTGTTTGCAATAGCCTTCTTTATATTTATCATAACAGTGAAGTTTAGGAAGTAAGGACAAGGTAGATTGCTCATTGATGTCTTTCTCTATATCTAGCATCATTCCTATTATTTTTAATAAATTAAAAAACTTATTAACATTAAGGTAGCAAGAAAATAGCGTAGTATTTAAAATTTTAGTTTTTTGGCACTATAAAACTTCGAGTTTTATTTGATGAGGTGTCCCACTGTGTCGCTATAGATGTGGTTGTAAAAGATTTAGTCTTAAAATAATTTTTAAGTCACAAAAACCTATAAATCAACTCTTAAGGGCCCCATACATGATCAAACATTTTGCGCAAACCTGATGTCGGGCAAATTTAGGCCATACACGTTAAAAACTATGTTTGCGCAAACATCAAAACGCCCCCATACACAGTCAAAATGTTTGCGCAAACATGATAATGTGTAAACCATAGTATATTTTCTCTTATTGAATAATTTAATCATACGCTTGAAAGGGTAAAAACACTTCACAAGATTTTTTTGTTGTATAATTATTTTTTTCTCTTACATACCGAAGACTTCATTATGACACTGATTTATCATCTTATGTCAATTTTAAATATTTTTCATTACCTGCAGAAAAATTTATGTTGGATAAATTCCCCTGTTCCTCTCCAAAGAAAATACTGGTTGTATAAGTCATCATCTTTATCCAACTTATGAAGATATTTAGCAAGATGTTGAGGTGAGTCAAAGTCATTAACGTGGATAAAAGAGGATGCTGGACCAGCATGTTCATAATCTCCTCGTCTTGCACCCATCACGATAGGTACGACATTGTGCCTGCAACAATAATTATGATATTGGAATTAGAGAGTTCCATATCAGAATTGTAGATCGAACATATATTTAAAACAATCCCATGCACTACTACTTACAACTGCACATATAGGTATTGTCAGGTGTAAATGTTTTAGAAGCAGCATCTGTGTTTGATTTTAGACTCCTACAAGGGACTTCACGATCGGTAATAACTCAGCATCGCGATATAAATGGGATGATATAAGTAAAGTGGAGTTCATCCAGTAATGAATGCCAATTATACGGTTTAAACTGCTAATACAGCGGCCCGTCAACTCTGTTTTATACATTACATTTATAGCTGTGTAAGGCCTTTGGGAGACAAGACTTTGGCATTACATTACATTTGGCACTGGACTAAGTAATTATCCAACTCGAATATGAAAAAGTAGTATCGGACATATTTTTTTAAATTGAACAATTAAAATTTAATATTTCGTTTTCAAAATATGATTGTTTTATTAACTGATTTCGTTTAGCTTAAGTGGAGGTTTTATTGTTTGGTATCTATCCCTATTATTTGCCTCTGCTTGTTCCTCTACTAAGCTAATTCTATCTCCTGTGATTCAAAAGGAGTTTAATTAACTCTTAACTCAGGCCTGGAACTGCTTTTAAAGATAATTTCAAAATTATAATAACTCAAGATCCTTTTGTATTACTTGTTTTCTTGTTTATATAACTAACTTTTTTTGTATTTAATTGACGAAAACAATATCACAGGATAGTGATTTCTGTTAATTCATTTAATCATATATATATACAGGGTGTTTCAGCTAAGTACAGACACAGAAAAGGGGGTGATACTTCATCGAATTTCCAGCAAAAAATGTCCTATTAACCCATGGTCTATCGACCTTAGTTTTCAAGATATCGATTTTTTTTTGATTTTTTCGATTATTTAATTTTTTTCTCATACATTGCGTAATAACTAGGAAACTAAAAAAGTACTAATATGCAGTTTACGGCATTCGACAGAGGAATAAATTTACGTTAAAATGAACTATTTGTTTGATCAAATCAGTGATGTTTTCAATGTAATACATGCTACTAAAAATGAAAATTTAATTTTATCAAAAGTAATGATGTAACTTTGAGCTGCCATAACTTTTGAATTTTGATGGTTATGAAATAACTTTTTTTACATCAAAAGTTGGCGCTTTTAATAAGCTTTCTAATGATACAATGTTTGCATTGTTTACTTAAAGTTTGGCTGCGATAAGATCGAATAAATCTCAAAATTCATTCAATAAAAAAATAATTTCATCTCATATTTTCAAAATAGCCTTCTGCAGCGTTGCTCCATCCTGTTAGTTACGTCTCTTATTTCCACAATTCTTTGTTTTATTGAGTCAAACACGTCGATTATTCGTTGGATTAATTTTCTTTAGTGTCCACCACTGTATTATAGACAAGGCTTCTTACAGTTCCCCAGATATAAAAATTCATTGGAGTTAAATCGGATGAGTGTGGAGGCCAGTTTAGGACCAAAACGCCCTATCCTCCTCCCAGGATAATTTTGATCCATTCATTCCCGTATATCTGTGGAATAGTGTGCCAGGCAGCCGTCCATTTGGAACCACATGTCCCTTCTTACATTGATAGGTAAATCATCCATTAAGTATTGAAAATCATCATGTAGAAATCGAAGAAATGTATTACCGTTCAGGCGAACATGGATATGGACGAACATGGACCTATAATGTGAGTGCCGATTATTCCTACCCAAATATTCACAGAAAACTAATGCTGAAAGGAGTATGGCCCAGGGCCACAACACCTATGGGTGTTGTGGAAATTTACAGCCCCGGTCCGGGTAAATGTAGACTGATCGGTCCATAAAACCTTTTGTGCTATATTACTTTGGAGGAACCAATTACAAAAATTCATTGTACTAGGAGAGTCTGCTGAGAGGTTTCTTCTACTTATAAGTGGCAGCGGGAAAAACCAGGTATTTTTGATAGAGAGGCAATATTTCATACATTTTATATGTTTTCTTTATAATATATGTAAAAAAAAACAATAACGTACAGTCTCTGTTTATTGTTTACAAACAGACACTGAGCCCAAGATATTTGATATATTTTTGATCTCCTCGCAGCCAAACTTTAAGTAAACGATGCAACCATTGTATCATTAGAAAGCTTATTAAATGCGCCAACTTTTGATGTAAAAAAAGTTATTTCATAACCATAAAAATTCAAAAGTTATGGCAGCTCGAAGTTACATAATTACTTTTAATAAAATTAAATATTTATTTTTAGCAACATGTATCATATTGAAAACAACACCGATTTGATCAAACAAATATATATATGATAATTATTGTTTTCGTTTCATTCAAGCTATTAGTGTTTTTACTGGGTGTTGCATTTTAATAAGTATATATGTACTCTGTATTCTGTATATGTACTTTACTGCGTGATAATTATTACCTTAGTGCGTTTTTAAAGAATTTTTCAGTGATATAGTAATCACAGTTAGAATTTTCAAAAGCAAGATAAAATTTATAGCTTTTAGCAAGATATTTAAAACATTTGTTCTCTTCATCTCTTGGACATTTTATTTCACCGCATTCTCCGAAAATATCAACCTGTAAAATGAAAAGCAAATAAATCAATTTATTTGTTCTATTTTTTATTTTTTATTTTATTTTTTTTTGTCTCTCTTCAGGATTTATTTTTAAAAATAAAATAAACGGTGATACATTTGTTTTAATATTTATTTGTCTAGATAATGATTAGCAAATGTACAAGCTTTTATTTTATTATTGAAATAACCCTGAAGACCAAAAAAGGAAAAAAAAAAAAATATATTAAATATGGTACATATTATATTAATTAAGAAACTATGTATTCATATAATAAATTATTTGTTTTGTTGGTCATAGCTTAAAATCAAATTTGTTTGTGCATTACTTGTTAAATATTTATCGGTGTTAATTCAGCTCATGCATAAAAAGAAAAAATAAATTGGTAAGGCGTGAAGTCTCACGTAAAAAGGGTTTCGTTGGTATTGTTAAAAAAATTAGAAAGGGGGGGGGGGGGCACGAAAAAGTTTGATGATTCTTGACAAAATGGCGCCGAAAATGAAACACTAACCCTAAGTGGTATATATATTTGTAATCTACTCTTCAATACCTTTCATTTCATACCCCACTTCAAAATTAGTAAGGGGTAGGAGGGGGGGGGGGGGATTATTAATTTTTTGACAAAATGGCGGAAAAAATGAAATATTTCCCACAAGTGTTATATATTTTTTTAATCTACTCTTCAATACCTTTCATTTGATACCCCACTCAAAATTTTAAAAAAATATTTTTTTTCGAGTAACCTGAATTATCCGCCATCTTGGATTTCCATTACATCAGATCGAATTGCTAATCTTATTTTTTCTATGGCCTAGCAGACCGCACATTTTGCTTATTTTTCAATATTTTTCTATTATGAATAGCGCAAGTACGGTTTTAGGGGGGGGGGACACGAAAAATATCGATGTTTTTTGACAAAATGGCGCCGAAAACTAAACACTAACCCCAAGTGGTATATATATTTGTAATCTACACTTTAATACCTTTCATTTGATATCCCACTCAAAATTTTAAAAAAATATTTTTTTCTCGCGATGTGAATAATCCGCCATTTTGAATTTGAACAGCTGATTATTTTGAGTTCTCTATATTTTTGCTGTGTGCGCGTCAAAACGATCTTTATTACTGGTAATTTTCACGCTTTTATCTCTTTTGGTTCAAAAGTTATTGGAACCGTACAGAGTGACAGACAGACACAGGAACGAAACTATAAGGGTTTCTTTTTTTTGGTTTTACCAACGAAACCCTAAAAAACATGTTATGCGTGCAGCTGGTATAGGCTTAACTGTTATAATTTACATATTCTCATAAAATCATAAATAAGAAAGCTTACATAGCTGTAAGTAGAGCATAGTTTTTTTGTTTTTTTTTTTACAACAATTGTTCGCCCCTTAGATTTGGAATATTTTGAAATGTTTCGTATCGTTTTAAAAGCCCAAAAATAGCGCTAAGTTTTAAGCATTTCTCTCAATAGAATCATAGCGATATGTGGGCTGGAAGTTTTTATAAAATTAAAATAAAAAATCAACCTATTCTTTTGTTTTAAACAGCTTCGGATCAAACAAAATTGTCAAAAAGTCAAGTAGGACATAATTTTATAGGAAATCCCCTGATCTATCCAATGATTGGTCATTTATGGTTTTAAGATTAATATTCTTTGATTTACTATATTAAGGTAAAAGTCGATTAATTTTAACAACATATTTTTTGCTTATAGCTCCTTCACCGTTGGAATAGGACTATAGCTTATATGAACTTTTTTGTGCCGAATGACCCGTAAAAATTCCGCCTTTTTAATATGGTCATCTGAAATTGATAAACCATGTTGATGTAGGTAGGATAATCTAATATTTATCTCTTTGAGGTTTCTTTTTTCTTTCTCTCTCTTTAGTTTTTTTATTATTATATTTTACTGAAGCTTGTTTTTACGTATGAGTTAACTTTGCCATCTGTTTTTAATTCAGTATATTACTTATTAATATAAAATATTCTAGTTTCTAATTCTAGGTTCTATTTTAAAACTCATGTAGATACATTGAACTAAATAGATTTGTTGTTGCCCTATAATCGTAAATCGTATAATGGACCAGCTAATCTTATCTTTATTTAACTTTTTTATTGACTATATCATAAGAATATTATTAAATGATCCCAAGAGGTACATTTCGTCGTGAAGTAGGTAGATTACTTGTTGTTGCTTGTTATTAGGTTAGAATTTCTAGCTCAAGAAAGTTGCATATTCAACATTCATCGCTTTTGGGAAAGGAAATAAAAAATCAAAATTGTATAGTACTAAGCAACTGCCAGGAAACATATGCAGAGTAGAAAGAAAATATAAAAATCACAGGGAAGTACTTGCCCCAAGTACTTTTTAGGGTTTTGTAGATGAGTAAGCATACCCATTATGTAATTATGATTTCTGGTCTTCGATCTCAAGAGTCCGGGTTCGATTCCCCGGGGGGTCACAATGTTTTTTATCAGTAATAAACCAATAAGGAATGCAAACTTTAAAAAAGCAAATATATATTTGTGTCCTACTCTTCAGCAGCTTTCATTTGATACCCAACTCAAAATTTTAAAAAAATAAAATTTTGGGCGCACTTCACTATTTCGCGCCCAAAATTGACAATTTTTAAAAATTTGGGATCAACTCCCGGAATTTTCATCGCCCAACAATAAGGCATTAGCATGAATTATTTCGAAATTTTAGCACCAGCCAATCTATAGTGGTTGGGGGGGGGAAAATTTTTTTTGGGTATATTTTGATTTTTTTCCCCTATAAGGAATGCAAAATTTAAAAAAGCATATATATATTTGTGTTCTACTCTTCAGCAGCTTTCATTTGATACCCCACTCAAAAATTTAAAAAAATGTAAATTTTTGAGTTTACCACATTTTTTTGAATTGCGCATGCGCAAATCTAATTATGGACTTCTGTATATTTTTCCTCTGGTTGGGTCAAAAAGTTGCACCAGGGTTCCAAATTTCAGCACTTTCGCTTGAACGGTTCGGGCCCTATGAACCAAAGAGCGACGGACAGACGGACACATCACCCTCGGCATAAGGGTTTTGAGAAGTATCTACAAAACCCTAAAAACGGAAGGAGAATATATGCCATTTGTTTTAAGTAAAGTATCATCATGAAAGTGGATTGTATATGCTAGATCGAGTTATACATAAACCTAAGATAAAATGATAATCTGGTCCTCCTAAAGTAAAATGTAAAGACATTAAACAAATGGGTTTAGTACTTCAGAAGATAAATCCCAAGATGGAACTAGAATCTGCTCCTATAATATTACATTATTTCTCAAACCCCAAATAGCCATTGGACTAATGTATGCTAGAACGGGTTATAATTCTTAATATCTAATAAATATTATTGTTTTACTGAACCTGAATATATTTCCGTAGTTCTGCAGCATATTCATTGCGAATATTCTTGGCCTTGCAGTTAGAAACAAACCAAGCAACTTTGAGGGTTTTGTTTGCTGCAAAGTTCCTTAGTGGTCTAGTTTTCCGATGTTCCGGTCCATGGTAGTACCACCGGGCATATGGCGCTGGTATATCACTATCTGGTCTATAAGTTATAGTCCAGTTGAACACATTAGCAGGCTGGAACACATTCGTATGTGCAGGACTTTCTAGCATATATATTATCCAAACCTAAGAACAATAAATGCAATTTTAAAATTAATAAATACTTAAAGAATAAGGGTATTATTGGAGGTCATCTTTACAAATTCATAGAAACTGTCTCTCCATTAATCATTATATTTGATTGTTTATAAAGCAGCTTAGTCTTTATAATGCCTTCATCAGTATCAATGAAGGAAGAACTAGAGTATCATTAATAAAATAATATGCAAAAGTGAGTAAGGCTTAAGATTACGTCTTACTCAACTCTACATATTATTTTATCAATAATGCTATAGATCTTCCTTCATTGACACTGATGACGGTCTTATAAACACCGCATTGTTTACTTAATTAATTATATTTTTTGTGGAGAGGTAGTATCTTTAACTCTGTTTATAAATAGGTTCATATTATATAAGAACCTATAGATTTCTCAAGAAAAATGAGAATAAGTATTTGTATAAGTATTTTGAGTTCATTGTCACTGGGGGTAAATAAATATATTTATTCTTGGGTATTAGAGTATTTGGTTTTAGAGTAAAGATTTTAATAAAACTTCATTCACATCGTCTAGTCTAAAGTACAATTGAAACAAGCATGTACAATTTTACCTGATACGAGCACAACTTTTTGTGTGGTGAAGTGTAATATTTTGAAATATTTTAAATTGTGTAGGTCGACTAAGGTTGGGAGCAATGCCGATAGATTTAAAAAAAAAAAAAAAAAAAAAAAAACATTGAAATTAAAATAAAACGGCTAAAATCGATTACATTACATCTATCAGTGGTTTTGAATTCAATATACCAAGTCAGTGAAGCATTGAAATGTCCGACAATAATTTGGCTAAAAGTTTTTTTAATTCAATTGAATAAGTTGATTTGGTCCAAATAGAGCCCGAGTTTGTTAGGGCCCATGTTTCATATCGCTTCAACACACATTTATCTGAAATTAAATGTGATTTTCTGAACCGTGCATTATTTCAAAACTGTCTGCGTAATAAAACTATTCATTAATAAAAAATGAATCGTCTTGTGATGGTAAAATTGGTTTCCAATATTTATGCCTTTTGGAAAAAGCCTAAACATTGAGTCTTTATAAACAAGTCTTCATAATTGCTCTAAGAAGAGTGGGATATCGCAATTCTCGCTCATTTTGACTATTTTTTTTTAACTTACATTATGGGATGTATACTAAATATTAACTTTATTTGTGTAGATAGATTAACTGATGTATTCTTATAAATTTATGTAGTTTAATAAATATATTCAGGTATAGTATATTTCCCCATAATTATATAAATACATAACACTAAAGGAACAAATACAGGCTGTGGATACAGGCTTTTTCAGTACTTTACAATAAATCTCTCTAGATAATCAGTTAGTTCGTAGGATAAAATTAACTGATGTTATCTTTATCTAGAGAGATTGACTGTAAAGTACTGAAAAAGCAACCTTTTGTTCTGTTTGTAAATCCTAGATAAATTATGCAATAACTTTTAATTTATCTTACTAAAACCACAAATAACCCAAATTTAGTGTTTGATGTTGTTACACTAATATCTCCATGTAATGGAAATAAATATTTGTATAAGTATTTGTTTAGTGCAGTCAAAATTACTGTTCTTCGCCTTTAAATGTGTGCTGTATGATCTTATAAATTATAATATATTTTCAAAACTTTCTGACACATTATATCTTACTGAGGTTTGAAATTTTATAAATTAGACACAATCAGTCAAAATGACCGTCAAATTGTACGAGAATTTTCATGAATCGTTGCTTTTAATTTATTTGAATTTTACTCCTATTTGCTTGTTAACTGAACTAATTAATTCCATCACATGTCTAATTCCTGGGAGAAATCCGCTTCACTGAAAACAATGTCTAAGGTGACACTGAAACCATTCCCACGTTGCATTACTGCGTTCTTCTGTAATCCACTAATTAATTGTTATTCTGTTAAGCTTACTATTATACTCTCAAAGTGGAAGGAATACAAATCAGAATAATGCACTATGCACTCCGTGCCAGGCATCAGAAATGATTGTATATTATGTCCTGCTTATAATATATTCTTGTTACAAAGCATGTTATTTAAATAATATGTATATTGAAAAAAAACATTTTTAATTAAGTGATAAATATGTTTCAGGTAAACAAGACTTCATTTTAGACTCTGAGAAATATATTCTCTTCTTTACTTAAAGTAAGCCATAATTTCATTATTTATTTAATTTAATTATATAGATCTATACTAACAACGAAACAAATACATATATGTAGTATAATTCGGGTTAAAGTTAAATGAGGTTATCGCAGGATTTTTTCCTCTGTTAAATATGCTAGTTTTTAAAGGTGTGTTTATGGTTTCTCTAGTGGCATTTAGTAGTAGTAGTAGTAGTAATCTAGTACTTTCTACTAGAGCGGTTAGGACGAACCACTTGTTCGAACCTAGCAATTAGGCAATCTTTTAGGCCCATTTTACTTGCCCCGTGGTGGAGAGTTCCAGCTGCTTCACACATCGTACATTTGTACATTGTACCGCCGAAGCGAGTATGGTATGGTCATTAGTGAGCTTGCGTGAAAGGGGGGTGTCCCTCGCCCTGTTCCGTCTTCGAACCATAGATACAAATCACATCATCGTGACACGGATTGGACCCACATTAATCTGACCACATCAAAGCTTGCCCCATAGAGGGTGCCTCGCCCTGCTCCGTCCGCGATTTATAGATTCAATTTAGAATTCAGGGTATCATGGCTCGGGATCGAACCCAAGACCTCGATTCGCCTCGACTTATTGATATAGCTGGGCGAGTGCCTAGAGCCGCTCGGTCATGCTGGCTCCCTCTAGTAGTTTTAAGTAATTGTTATCCTTCAAATACAGGGAATAACTTTGGCCACAATAAAAAAAGTAATCATTGACAATAATAGTAATTACCACAATATTATATAGATTAAAAAAGAATCGAATATAAAGTCATTACTATATTTACTGAGGCATCTTTCATTAAGTCGTTTCCATTTTTAATTATTTTTCTATGTTTAAAAACATATATTTTGTATATTTATTCGTCTGATTCTGGTGAAAAGAAAATCAGGCAAATTATCATCACGTGGCTTTTGAAATTATGGATGAAAATGAAGCCCTTTTGTAGATAGGGATCTTCAGTTTTTTCATAACTAATTTCCCCACCAGAGCTCTTTCCACCTTATTCCCCGACGTTATCTTTATCTACTTTAAAGAAGGTTATTTATTGAGACGGCCCCGAGATTTATTTTCGCGTCGAAATCGTTTTGACCCTTTTCAAACCTATTGAGGAAAAAGTGATGTTTGGTTTTAGAAAGTATAAAAAGGTTCTTTTTATACTTTACATCCGTTCTGAAGATCAGTAATTGTTTTTTTAATTAATTTTTCACCCGCTTTTATTATACGAGTACCTTTAATCTTTCTTAATTCTAAAACAAACACCTGCTTTTTTATGAAATATTTTAAAAAAAATTAAATATAAAACGAAAAAAAAAACCTTTCCCACATAGGTATTGATACTGTATTTAAATCCCATATTTAAGCGCGCACGGCAGTCGGCAGTGCCGTAAGTCTAATATCCAGTAATGCAGTGTATCTTTACTTGAACCAACCCCCGCTTTAAAAAAAAAATAAATAAAAATAAAGCTTAAAATTTGCATAGGGCACTGTAAAAAATTGAGCCCTTAATTGTGATACGCCTACGTTGTGGCCAAACCTGGCCTTTCTTTAGTCCATAACCTCACATTCTATAGAATAATATAGCATATTTGATTAAAGGATCAAATATAAACCACTTATTTTATTAATATACAGCTAATTGAACAACCATTTTATTTGTCATACTAATATTTTTCCTTGTTCAATGAGAACATAGATGGTTTAGATATTTTAATATTAACTTATTAGCGGACAATGTTCTTATAAAACGCCAATTGCAGTGAAACCATTTTTTATTTTCTTACTTCTTTATTTAGCATAATTATAGTCCGCCATCTTGGGCTGTCCGCCATATCAGATTTATAATGAAAGACACTTAACCTTGCATTGTCATCCAATCTAAATGATTATGCAAAATTTCAATTTAAGGATAACTGAATTAAAATCCAGTTGCAAGATTTGAACCGAACATACATACCTATACAAACGAACACTGCGAGTTAAATAAAAGCTTGTAAAAATATAAGTGCCGTGCGCATTTCGTTCAATCTTGCGCGTGTAAAATAATTAAGTCAGAAGTATGCCAAACAAGCATATGTGTGAGTGTGTGTGGATGTGTCTGTTAGTGTCTTCCCGAGATCTCTAGAAGCTCTCAATAAACTTAGGAATTTAAAAAGTGGCACACTTGCAGTATTTAACTCTAACCGAGTTGGATTACAGATTTTTTTCCTTTGAGGTTGAATAGTCATTTTAAATTATCAAAAAATTATTAAAAATCGATAGAATATTGAGTTGAAACTTAGTGTAAAGGTCAAATTAATGTTAAGTTAAAAAGTATTAACTTTGGAGAAAATACAAAATGGTTTTTAAAGAGTGTTCTTTTTTGCTACTTAATTCCTCTTTTGAATTATTTCTTGGGCGACGAATTTTATTTTATAAATCATTCATTCAATGTTTTATTAATAATTACATAATTCAAGATATTCAAAATTATTGTAATTGTGTGCTTAAATTAAAAGAAGTACTTAAGATACATTATAAGTTAAGACATTTTGGATCTTTATTATTTCTAAGGAAAAAATAAAATTTACATCAAGATTTAATTAAATTAATTAATAGGCATTTAATCCTTTATTCTGTCCGTTATTAAATTAAACCAATTTTCACTCCAATTACATTAATTGAGTTGTTTGTAATGGAAGTAGTCAGTCATTTATTTCACATTGTGACAAAGAAAAAAAAAAGAAACTCTGATTTCTTGAACTAATGATGATTTTACTGAGAATTTCTTTCTTACACTTTTTATTCTATATTAATTACCTTTATATTTATTATTAGCTTTTATTTATGTGTTTTATTAAAAATAAATTTATATTGTTTACTCACTTTACTTAAAGTAGTATTAATTCTATTCGTATGAATAGGGAAAAGGCAATTGTTAGGAAAAAATTGAAACCAATGGTTTATTTTATTATTTTAATGTAACAGATTTTAAAAACTTCTATTTATTTCACTAAAACGTGACTAGCTTTTGAACAAAAACGTTTTAATCGTTTTAAAAACGTGACTAGCTTTTGAACAAAAACGTTTAAAATGTTTTAAAAACGTGACTCGTTTATAGTTATTAAAACATTGATGAGGATGACCAACTTGCAACGATTCTGCTGTCTTGTGGTTTAATAATTACGGTATTATAAAATGCGGTTAAGTCCTGTAAATTTATTTTATTTTATTTTATTTTTTTTTTTTTTTCATAAATTTTCCAGATCGTAATTGTTTTGATATCGTCTTACTTCTATTGAATTATTTATTATTTACAGTGAATTATGTATTTGTGGATTTAATAAAACTTTAAATATATATTTAGTCTTTAGATTTATTATAACTACTTGCGTTAAACATTAAAGAGCTAGCTATAGCAGTTTGTATTTTAACCATAATAATTTACCTTTATTTTAAGACCACTTATGTAGAGTCGTAATTATAATAATTAATACTTATTATTTTAAATTAAGCTTTAATATTTAACTATTATAATTTGCTTAAATAAAGTAATAAATCACTCTTCAAATTCCAGGTATAATCATTTATCCTTGATTTACAAATTTAGTTTAACCATATTTGTTTCTTTATTTTTAAAGGGGTAACTTCTTCAAAAACTTTATATATNACAAATCTCACCGAATCAGCGTGCCCCGGCTAGTAAAAAAATCATGGGTGAAGACAGCGACAAAATGAAACTTTGGGAAGAGTTATTCGATCGAAAAATGAACCAATTAGCATATATATATATGTATATATATATCTGAAATTCTAAAATTACTCGGAATCTAATTTATGTTTAGCACTTTAGATCGGGTATAGTAATTTAAGATTGACAAGTATCCAATTATCTTGAGCAAATTTTATTGACATGTTCTGTAAAATATTTTTACCATCCATTTTCAGGCATACTCTCGCTTGAAAAATTATACCAATTTTGCTATTCAATCATAAATATAAAAATAAATATAATGGTATAGAATCAATCATGGTCTTACTTCCCCCCCTTTCGTGACAGTTTTTGAATGTATAGTATCGAGATATTTGCATGCCATTATTCGTTGTATAAACCTATTTTTAGCAAGTTTTATTCGGTCGAGAGCCATTCCCCCTCCACTCAACATAATTAGAGACCAATGCCAATGCTTACAAATGTTAAGAAGGTACTTAGTTCTTTTCAAATGCTATAATAGATTGTAAATTGACTTTTTATCAATGAGATATTTTTATATTAATATACTATTCCAAATCGATAAAAAAAAAATCAATAAAATCTAAGTGTGATAAATTAAAAATCAAGTTAATTAAGTTAATTATAAATTAAAGTTAATTATATCTGCATTAAATGAATTCTATAAAAAGGTTTTTAATAAAAAAACTTTTAATTTCCCGTTCTTTTACTACAAATTTTACAAGTTATTGGCATCAAAGTATATCAACTTTATATTTTTATTTTATTTTATTTTTACTCGGAAAGCATCGATTTTTTATTTAAGTCCTATATAGCTTTCGAATTTTTTTAATTGTTAATATTGCTTTGTTATTATTGTTTATTGTTGCTTCAATTAGAATATTAACAATGTTACAAATTTGATTTTAATTTGATCAAAGTTTTAAATTTTTTTTTTTTTTAATTTGTATTTATTTTAATATTTTGGGTATATATTAATACTATTATTAATCCAATTTAAAATTTGGCAGCTGAAAGTTTGCCAATACGAAATGTACCTTTATAACCACGTATTCAACCATTCATTCAAAATTAGCAGATGTTAAGGCTTCTACATTAAACCAGATGTTGTATTATTACAATATTGATGAGATAATTAACATTTTTTTAAAGTAATAGATGAGATATTTTTCATAATTTTAAGTAATAGACTAATTTCTCCTCAAATTAGAAAATATAGTATTAAGCTATTTTGTGTTCACTTATTAAAAAAAAACACGGCGGACAAGTTTTAAATAAAATCTTACGGAATATCTGGGAAAGCAATTATTAAGATTCATTTTGTTTAATTGAATGATTATACATTCTTATCTAGATTCTAGATTACGCTTGTCAACGATTTCAATGATACCATATCTTATAATTAACAAGAAGATAATCAATTAACACGTCGATAAACGGGAAGGGATGGAGAATAGTCTTACAGTGGACAGTAAAAGTTCTTCTAGGTAGACTATTAGTGAATAACCTAATCAAAAAAATATTTTTGAGATGTTACCTGTCCTTTTGATTTTGGTTGTTTAGGAAGTTTAAACGTGTCGTCAAAAATGACTGCATCTGCTTCTTTAACTCTATCCTTCTTTGTTGTCAAGACGCATCGGTCGACTGGACAATTTTCAAAAGCACTTGGTCCTTCTTCGTGAGAAATCCAACTGCCGATGTAATCGTGTAAAAGCACTAGCTTGTGCTGGCTTTCCGAACCGTAGTCCGGTGGCACGTACATCAGCTGCTGCGTGATGCGGTCATCGTAAGGTCTTGCCGGATCAGGAAATAGCGATAAGGAGGAATTTGATGTTGGTTTAGGTTTGGTATTCCCCCATGAGACGAACCAGGGCTGGCTTGACCAATCATCAATAGATGCCTCTTTCTAGCAAAAAGAAATGTAATAATTTTATATTATATCACATAATTTTAATATTGTCTTTATCAAATTATACTTGTCAATTATATTTTTTTTGTTTTGCTTAAATAAATTATGTTAAGATAGTATTTCGAATCCTGATATCGTAATCGTTTATTTATGAATCGATATTTACCCTAAACGAATAAATTACTCAACCTTTTCTTTTCCTTTTTGGAATAACGATAAAAGAAGATATCATTAATATGTTATCTTGATCAAGGCATTACTTATTTATTAGAGTATTTTCTTTAATTATTTATGATTCCTTGAATTGTAAATCAATGTTGATAAGAATGTAGATAATACAACCAATTAAGTGGGCTTTAACTATCTTTTAATAATTCTTGATATATCAACATTAATCATAGAGGTAAATCAGGTTAAAAATAGAACTCAACTAAAGAGTTAAGTAACCGTAAAACTCGCTTTACTCATTAAATAGTTCTTAATTACCTTGAAATTTGGTAACGTGAAGTATTCGAGAGCGCTTAAATTTAATGGAGAGCAAGTATTAGTGTACCATCTAAATCTTGTCAATCTTCTAATAGAATTATGAATGTAGTCACTGTTGCTAATAAAGCATCTGTCGTTGCATTCAATCAGCCAAACTATCAGTAGGAACCCAACCAAGGCGAAGATCTTGTACTGCCTTTTGAGCATAGCTAGCTCACACCCGCATCTGCTACATTACTCCTAGCTCTGTAAGCATGAATAAAAATCATTAATTAGTAATTGAGTATTAGAGTAAGTAGAGATTTTTTCTTGACAGTTTATCGTAAACTACTATAAATAAAAATTGTTAACCTTAGTCAAATCTTATCTATAAGAGTACATAATAAACTTAGTTGTATTGAGCGGTCCCAGATGATTCATTTTGTTAGTGAGCGTCTATAATTATATATGCATCTATAAAAGACATTTTTGAAGAAAAATAGATCCGAGACAACTCAGACAAAAATTCTTATATTATACGAGTTCGCATAATTACTTGACCCTTTTTTTCCTATTTATTAGTTTTCGTAGCATTTAATTATTATTGAATATTATATCAAAATTTATCATAAAAATAACCATTTATCACATCTAATTTCTCCTTGGCGGGGAATCGAACCGTTAATAACAAGTGTTATCAGAGTTATGTGACAAGTGAATAGGTTGATATGAACAGATCAAAACAAACCCAAAGCGTTATCTCCGACGGTATTAACTCCCCGATCAATCTGTTTACAACCGAAAATAATAAAAACAGTTGTACGAAAAATAATAAAGAAACCCAAAAAAGACCTAGATCTAACGACAACGAGCCACAAATCTCACCGAATCAGCGTTCCCCGGCTAGTAAAAAAATCATGGGGGAAGACAGCGACAAAATGAAACTTTGGGAAGAGTTATTCGATCGAAAAATGAACCAATTAGCTACTAAAGAGGATATAGAAGTCCTAAAATCCCACATAGATAAAATTGCGGTTGATAATTCAAGTTTGAAAAGCGAAATCAGTGTGCTAAAATCGGAAAACTCACGAATTTTGCGCAAACTTGAGACCATGGAGAATAATCTAAGACGTTCTAATCTTGTTTTCAGAGGGCTAAAAATCGCAACTAAAGCGAGCTTTAAAGAAAGCATTCTCGATTTTTGCAAAGACAAGTTACAAATTGAAAAGGAAATATGGATTAACAGAGTGCGACGTAGTGGAAAGGATGACAGGGAGATATTAATTGCTACATTCCCCAGAGATGATGACATCTCAACTATATTATCACAAGGTAAATTACTTGCTAATACGTCGTATAGCATTCAGAGGGACTACTCGGAAGGCATCAGAACAAAACGATCCATTCTGTTCGCATTAAGAAAAGAACTGTTAACAAACTCAAATCATAAAGTCACAGTAGTAAACGACCAACTCTATTTGAACGACTACCGTTTTATGCTGAACGATGATCATGAGTTAATACACGAGGGTAGCTGTGGAATACAAAAAATAAAAGAAATTTACGGAACAGATTTTTCTGATTTTCTATCTGCTCTGAAAAAAAGAAAAAATTTATGACAATATTTTAGAGACTCAAAAAAAGCCATTCAACCTAGTAACATATCAATAGTGTTTTGGAACTGTTCCGGATATAATTCATTTACTGAAGAGAGCGCGTCCTTTACCAACTATGACGTGATATGCTTATGTGAGACCTGGCTTACCAGTGATATCGAGCAGCCACCTAAACCTTTACTGGATTACAAAGTCATATCAACAAAGGCTCTAAAAGATAAAAGCAGAGGACGAGCCAGCGGCGGTTTGGCTACGTTTACTTCGCCAAGACTTGCATCAGAACTTGTGGACAGTTCCGAATATTGGACTTTTATTAAGTTAATAATAGATGAAAACAGTTGTTTGTTGATAGGGTCCGTATATTTTAAACCAACGTTATATTTGGAATTTGTGCTAGAAAGCTTTAAAGAATCGGTGGATCTATTAATTAACAAATTTCCTGATTCATTATTTGTCATAGGCGGTGATTTCAATTCTAGAGTCGGAAATCTATGCACTAACCTGCCGCTTAATAAAAATAACACGAACTTACTACGGTACAGAAAGAGCTTAGATAATAAAGTCGATAAAAGGGGCCGTAACTTGGCTGAAATTATGGAATCGACCGGCTTTATACTTTTGAACGGTCGCACAAAATCTGATCCTATAGGTAGTTTTACATATTTAAGCACCAATGGCTGTAGTACCATCGATCTAGTATGGTGTAGGCTCCCTAATATAGAAATAGTCAATGATCTAGAAATAATTACAAATATAAACATGTACAATCACTTGCCGATAAAACTATCAATTCATTCAAACATTGTAAGACCAAAGAAACATTATAGCTATCAAAGTTTTAAAAACGAAAAATTGTTTTGGGATTACAATATAGGTGACAATTACAAATCTATTATGATGCACAACCCCTCAGTGTCTTTAGAAACAAACCAATCAGTAGACTCTATGAACAACAATTTAATTAGTTCAATAAAACAAGCGTCTAAAAATTTAGGATTAAATAAAAGTATATCATATAGTACAAATGCCAGTTTTCAAAAAAAAATTAAAAATAATAAGCCGTGGTTTGACAACGAATGCCGTCTAATGAAACAAACTATGAAGAGTAAATTAAGGAAATGTAAGAGTATGAGATTCGTAGAACCTTATAAGTCCGACTGTACTCAAGCAGGTTCGGAATTTAAAAAAATGATAAGACAAAAAAAGAAAACATACAATATGCATATAATAGAGACCCTTTCTAACGTTTNGTTAATTTTAATATTGTCTTTATCAAATTATACTTGTCAATTATATTTTTTTTGTTTTGCTTAAATAAATTATGTTAAGATAGTATTTCGAATCCTGATATCGTAATCGTTTATTTATGAATCGATATTTACCCTAAACGAATAAATTACTCAACCTTTTCTTTTCCTTTTTGGAATAACGATAAAAGAAGATATCATTAATATGTTATCTTGATCAAGGCATTACTTATTTATTAGAGTATTTTCTTTAATTATTTATGATTCCTTGAATTGTAAATCAATGTTGATAAGAATGTAGATAATACAACCAATTAAGTGGGCTTTAACTATCTTTTAATAATTCTTGATATATCAACATTAATCATAGAGGTAAATCAGGTTAAAAATAGAACTCAACTAAAGAGTTAAGTAACCGTAAAACTCGCTTTACTCATTAAATAGTTCTTAATTACCTTGAAATTTGGTAACGTGAAGTATTCGAGAGCGCTTAAATTTAATGGAGAGCAAGTATTAGTGTACCATCTAAATCTTGTCAATCTTCTAATAGAATTATGAATGTAGTCACTGTTGCTAATAAAGCATCTGTCGTTGCATTCAATCAGCCAAACTATCAGTAGGAACCCAACCAAGGCGAAGATCTTGTACTGCCTTTTGAGCATAGCTAGCTCACACCCGCATCTGCTACATTACTCCTAGCTCTGTAAGCATGAATAAAAATCATTAATTAGTAATTGAGTATTAGAGTAAGTAGAGATTTTTTCTTGACAGTTTATCGTAAACTACTATAAATAAAAATTGTTAACCTTAGTCAAATCTTATCTATAAGAGTACATAATAAACTTAGTTGTATTGAGCGGTCCCAGATGATTCATTTTGTTAGTGAGCGTCTATAATTATATATGCATCTATAAAAGACATTTTTGAAGAAAAATAGATCCGAGACAACTCAGACAAAAATTCTTATATTATACGAGTTCGCATAATTACTTGACCCTTTTTTTCCTATTTATTAGTTTTCGTAGCATTTAATTATTATTGAATATTATATCAAAATTTATCATAAAAATAACCATTTATCACATCTAATTTCTCCTTGGCGGGGAATCGAACCCGGCCTCTGTCTGTCCGTTATTAAAGTTATTTTCTCAGGTTATTCTCTCACTTTACATCTTATTTCAATTTACTACATTTAAGAATTGCTTAGTTAAAATCGTTGAAATAAATTTCTCGATTTCGCCTTGGAATAAGATTTATCTGAGTATGTATGCCAAATTTCGTCAAAATCCGCCCAGTAGTCATGCCGTTTAGTCTCCAAGCACACACAGTCCAAGTCTACACAAACAGACAGCAGACAAAAATATTTTAAAAACCTTTTTTTGGAATTAGGGGACCTTAAAACATGTAAATCCATCAAAATCTAAAACAAAAAAAAAAAAACTTTTTCTTTATATTTGAAAATAAAAAACGTTCTTCAATATCATTAAGCAATAATAATCTGAGCATAATCATAGTCTAAGATATTTGTATCTATCACCAAATTTGTCTATAGGACTATTATACCTACTCAATACTCATGCTAAATTAAACTTGAGAATTGATCGAGTTATAGTAAAAGTAACCTCAACAAAAGTATAACAAGCTCCTTATTAGGGTTTCGAGGTCGTCCTAGAAACCCTTATGCTTTTGGTAGTGTGTCCGTCCGTACGTCCGTCCGTCGCAACTTGGATTATATCTCCCAACCTACTGACGCTATTGACTTGAAATTTTGTATATAAGTTAAACTTTTTTGCCCAAAAACAGAAAACCTATTGCGAACTTTAACACTCCAAATTTCTGCGATCTGCGATCAATTGCGATCACCGCGCAATATTTTACATTTTTTGTAATTTTCAAGTTGGGTATCATTTCAAAGGTATTGAAATGTAGATTACAAATATGTATCCCATTTTCAAAATGGCGGTCATTTTACCCCCAAAAAATTCATACAAACCCAAAATTTACCCCCCCTGCACTACCCCATTAGAATAGGTCCTAAAATAAGGAAAAAATACATAAATATAAATCTCTGTAGTCCAATAAAATTTCCAGGAGTAGATTTAAAAAAAGTAAAATTTTAGAATTTCTAGGGGGCGTAACTAGGGGGCCCCAAAAATTTTGTGGTTTGAAAAATCGAAGTTGGGTATCATTTGAAAGGTATTGACATTTGGATCACAAAAATATATTTTGTTTCCAAATTGGCGGCCATCTTACCCCCCTGAAAATTAAAACAAAAACAAACAAAAAATGTCCCCCCCCGCTAGCCCAACGGGACAGGTCCTAAAAATAAGGCAAAGACAAAAAAATATGCGTCTCTGTGGTCCAATGATATTTCCGGGAGTTGATATAAAAAAGACAATATTTAAAAATTTTAGGGGGGCGTAACTAGGGGGCCCCAAAAATTTTGTGGTTTGAAAAATCGAAGTTGGGTATCATTTGAAAGGTATTGAAATTTGGTTTGCAAAAATATATCGTGTTTCTAAATTGGCGGCCATTTTATCCCTAAAAGAATTCAATAAGCGCATACCGAAGATAGTAAAGACTAATAATATATGCACATCTTGATTATTAAAAGTGAACAATAGATGTTTTTGTTTAAAAAAATATATAATAATAATTATAATTAATTCTTATGACCGAAGAAACCCTTTTAGTAACTTGCTGGCAAGTACTTGACGGGATTTTATTATGAGTGCTACTATAAACATCAGGTGCATGGCTGAGAGGAATCATAAAAATGAAATTTGGGACAATCTGTGGACTATCTTTGGCTTACCATCCAAAATTTCATAGAAATCAGACAACTAGTTTTCAAATATGGAAGTTTCTCAAGGGTTTAACTACAGACTTCAGACCGAAAATATTCCCTAATCACTCAAACGAATTTAAGTTAGTATATATTCGAAATACCACAAAAGAATAAGAATACCACAAAAGGCCCACATATACGATAAAACTTGTTTGACAAGCAAGTTTGACGGCCTGTGTACACCACCAAGCTGTCTATCTCACAAACTTCACCTATACACCACCAAACTTACTTGCCCTACTGGCTTGAACAGCCTAAATGTATATGTGTATGTGGGCCTTTAAATTGTATTTATGTGCTTCTACAAAATAATATCTCTAAAAACGGAAAAGATAATTGCTTTTTCTGTTTTCTACATTATTAACTGTTCGTGAGTAATCATGGTTGAAATTCACCGAATTAATATGGCTTTTGATATCAGTCGATTAATCTTCGGGTTATTGTTCCACATAATGCTGGATTCTTTTGTTTATTGTTTACTTTCAGTTCACTTTTGATTATATTTTTACCCATTATTTCCATCCAGATTATCTAGATTTGATGATTATTATTCATTTTTCAAATTCAACAATCTGTTCACAAAAATACGACTGGAATAAACTTACAAATAAGTTTTCGAATAATAATTATTGATTATTATTTTTCGTCCGCTCTATTAAAAGAACTACATACTTTGCATATAAAATAAATAAAAATGACTTCATTTGAAGTCTATTTGTTATTTATATTTTTATAAACTTCACAACTTTTTTATAATTATTATTTTGTCTAATTTATTTTATTTTTATTTTGTATTTTAAATGTCACCGAATTAAAACATCTCTGACATTGACTGACAACAGTGAAATAGACCTGTCGGTCTATCGTTTAGCACTTTCGTGAACCAGCATCTCTAAAAACTACACGTCCGATTAAATTATTTGACTATTGTTGGTCCCATAACATTTTCAAATCTAATATTGCTTAAAAAAGGGTGTGACCCTCACTGGGAAGAGAAACCTTTTAAAATCTCATCTGACTATTTTTTCTATAATATATAGGACCCGAGTAAGCCATGTGCCACACAAATTGGCACATGGCTATTTTATAAAGAATATTTATTGTTTTGTTTTTTTAAATATTTCTAAATACTGGCGATCAGACAAAAGCCATGACATTCTGAGTGTCAGGTGTCAGTTAAAAGCCTGTTAAATAAAAAATATTAATATAAATGGGGAAAAATATATATTTAAATTCTTTAATATGGCTATTCCTCCATTGATCAGCTGATAAAGAGAAAATTAGGTTTAATGTATAATTGACATTAACAGTTCATTTAAGATTATTGTTAATTTGATTAGGTGAAAATCTGACTAAAGCGCCCCACATATCTGCAACTTGATTGCCAGCTATGTTGCAAGTGTGCGGGCAAGATGAAGTTGGAAATTCATGTTTTACCGATGCGTAGATTATAGTAATATCAAAAAGTTTAGATTGTTCGCGCACCGTCTTTAGTAGGGTTGAAACCTTAGCTGCCAACATGAGCACACTATAGCTTAACCACAAACACAACAACTAACTAGAAACCTTCACAATCACTTTGTTATTAACTTTTGCGGCTGGTTGAGGTTGCTGTTCAGTGGTTAGCAACCGCAGGTGAACAAAACTTCGCTAGAAATAAGCGTTCTAAAATCGCGATAGGTATAAAAATATACTGGTTTATTCTATTTTTGATTCTACTTATATTCAATGCAGAAATTTAAATTTCATTAAAACTCTAAATTACAAAAATGTGATATATTGTTAGATTGATTGAGTATTTTAGGTTATATTCGTTTATTAATGAAGTGAGATTTAATATTATTTTGTCAGCGTATTACATTATCAAGATCAAGCAGTTATCATAGCGATACATTTATTGTTTTGATTGCTTCTTCGTTCCCTTAGGTTTAAGGGTTGAAGGCTGGCAGAGAAAATTAAAGCTGGGTAAGAAAATGGTTGGGTTCCACGCTCCTAATGTAATTAGTAATCACCTCGTGGGCCCTTAACTACCTAATTAGGCATCTCCAGGTTCCTTCTAATCCTTTTACTCCCCTTAGCCCTTAGCTGTAGGTACGAGTAGTAGAAGATTTTATATTACAACCCCTCCTAGAGAGTTAAATAATTAGGGAGGTAAATTAGGAGGTAAGGTCCCCCTAGTTATCGTTAAAGTCCGGTTTTAGATTAATTACAAAGTGGGTTGGGTTGCCTTTCCGAGAGTTGGCCGTGTCCCTTACTTAGTTTGTTGTGGGTTTTAGGAGGCGACCTGAAGTCTACAGGTCGGATTCAAGCCCTTTCCTCTATACCTTCTTAACAAGAAGCCCAACTCATCGAATTGCTACTACTACCCTGACTTGTTCCGCTTTAAAGGAGTTTAAGTCGAAATATCTACGTTCCTTTACTGTTCTAAATTTCAGGTTAAAAATAGGCATGATTAATAAACTTATGGAAAGATTTTAATAACACAATTAATTTAATTTGAACCATCATAAATAATGTTATTTACTCGAAACCACCAAAGAAGTACCTATGTATAAATATTTTGGTTTGTGTCTTCAAAGATATTAATAGAATATACATTATACTTCGTAAACAAAATTTTTCGTGTAAGAAACACTTTATGTACATAAATAATATAGTGATACTGACCAAATTCAATGAGTTGCTAAACACAGCGTTCTAATCTATCGTGAAAAATTACTTAAAATTAAAATGATAGTATATACAATTAATTAAATAACATGGTCCAAAAAATGTTAGTAAAATAAATACTAAGAGACCATGTCACACTGTCAAAAGAAAATTTATTTAAAATAAAATAAGAGTAAATTAAAATAAGTAATATTTTTATTAACTTTATGATAGTTAATAATTCCTAGGGAGTCTAATATAAAAATATAATAATGTAAATTACTTTTAATGTCAATAGTGGTTTCTGAATACTAAGACTGTCTCAGTCTCATTAATTAAGATCATTTTACGATTCGACCATCATTTATATTTAGGTAAATTCGACCTTAATTCTTATAGGTGTAAAACTCAGACTCTCAGAATATAAAGAAGTAAAGATACATTATTTCTTTAATCTTTAGGAAATTTTACTTGGCCAATCAATTTTATAATCCTTTATTTAAGCAGGTAAAATTATTTATGACCAATAGGGTTGATGATAAAAAAACTTTACTGTATATTTTTACTGTTTCTATTGCACGTGTAGCATTTTATTTAATTGTTGAATCAATTTATCGTCTGATCTGTTTTGACTAATACTGATAAAAAAAAAAACTATATAATTTCACACCGACAATAGAATAAACACAGAGCATTTATTCGTTCCATTTTTATACTTCAAAGAGAAAAGCGTACTTCAATATTGACAGAACAAATTACTGTAGACTTCAAATAGTTTCTACCGTCAATTTTTTTGTAAAAGGTAAGACTTTAATAAAGCACGTTTAACTGTACTTGAAACATTTCCTATGATAGTTATTTTGTGATCAAAGCTTTTATTCTGTTCTCCTTTTTATACTTTTTCCAAGCTAAATTAAAAAAAAAAAAAAAAAAAAAAAAAAAAAAAAAAAAAAAAAAAAAAAAAAAAAAACTTTTTTTTTTTAAAAAATTAAAAAAAAAAAAAAAAAAAAAAAAACCCTTTTATATTTCAACAGTTTAAGAAAAGCGAGAAAAATTTCACTCCATTTTAAATATTCCCTTCGTTACACAAAGAGTTTACCTCTGTCAAACATTTTCGTATACAATATTCAAAAGCTTTACTCCTTGAAAAATTTACCCACATGGAGTTTATTAGGTCGATGTACTTCTAGAGTTCACTTGTAACTAAACTCCATGGAACTCTAAACATCTGGTGCAGATTAAAAATACCGTCAGAGCAAACAAACAAACAAGAACATTATTAAATCTGTTTTAATTTTCTTGTTAATTTTAACAAGCTTCTCTATTTTTAAGAGAATTCCGCCTGTTTATTATATCACGCAGTTCTTAAATTAATATTTTTGGCATTATGTAGTTATATTTTGTGAGTGAATTTAAATATAACGTTTTCGTCTTTATTTAGAAAGGTGTTTTTCATTTAGGAAATCGTACTTAGTATAATGTTAGACAATTATTAATTCTTTCATTATTATTAACTTGAAGTCTACTGGATTCCTGAATGTATATTACTTCAGCAATTTTGCTATGCACTTTAAAACAAAAATATTCGCGACATTTAATTTACATAACATTCGAGCAAGGTTTATGATTGATTTCTATGGAGTTTTCTGTCTATGGATGAAATATCAACTCTTGCTATACAATCTAGTTGCAATGTTATTAACATATTTATAAATTATTACCTCCCTAAAAAAAAAAAAATAAAAAAATAAAAATTAATTATACCTTATTATTAAAATTGATAAATGTATTCATATCATAGTAAAATCTATATTTAAATACGTTGATTTTGTTCAATTTAAATTAACACTTAATAATTATTAGAACCAAGAAATAAAATTGACAGAATTAAGGCATATACACGATCAAAAATCATTTGCACAAACCTGATGTCGGGCAAATTTAGGCCATATAAACAGAATGTTTGCGCAAACATCAAACAGCCCCATACAATAAACACGATGTGTGGGCAAACATTTTGACCGTGTATGGGGGACTTTAGCCTAAATTTCTCAATAAACTATTTTTTTACAAGAAAAGATTATTATAACAAAACGATAAAATATCTAATTTTCAATTATATTTGCATTTTATAAATACATACTCCTATACATGTTCCTTAATTAGAATTTTATTTTTTAAAAAGAATGAATGAAAGATTCTAAATGTTGCTTAACTTTTCTTTTTTTATTAAAATTTTTAAAATTCATTTTGTTTTTGTTTCGGAATAGGTTAACTTAGTGTTTATCCAAGAAAATATCCGACTATTTCTTGTTACTCTAAGATTACTTTTTTCTAATTCACTTTTCTTTTTTGTTTCTTCTTTTACTGCATACATATTATAATTTAAGTATATATTAGAACCCAAATATACAGAGATACAGAAATTTACCTTGCAATCTACATTCCCAACAACGTAATACAATTTTCTGAATTACTTAGATTAATTATTAAGCAGGTACTTCTTTAGATTGTTACTCTCCTATGTGGTTTTAGAATATCAATGACTAACTAAATAACTATTGAGACAAAATAATGTTTAGTCCAATGTACTTATATAACACTTTAATACTTAAGGAATATAACACTTACAATATAGCTGTAAACTCTTGATATAGCTGGTTATTGACGGAAATGTCTCTATAACTTCGTTGAGGAGTTTCTATTCCTGTGGGCTGTTATGGAGAGTTATTGATGGTCAATTGCCCCCAGCACAATTCCTGAGGTAGAATACGCATTCTTCTGTGACACTAATTGGCAGTGCGGAGCCGGGAAACACTATTTTAGTAACCTTCCCGCCAATAACCAGCTATATTATACCTTAAGGGCACATTTACACTTAGATTTGTGTAAGTGCGGGTGTTAAGTAAAAACACTAATAACATTTGGACACCATGTGTTTAGTGAAAGTGTTAAGTAATTTTCACTTAACACTTACAAAACAATTACTAAAAACTTATTTTCACACTTGCACTAATCAAAGTGTAAATGGGCCTTTAGTATAGCTATTGCAAAGAAATAGTATCGATCTAATGTAGTAATGGCCAACGTAATGCCCGACTGCCAATGTACACGAGGTATAGGAGCCTACTTTATATGCTTAGTTAAAATATTTTTATGTCCACTGGCTTTAGAGATAAAATAGATTTTTTATTGTTGCCTTGATAAAAATTGAGACTTCAGAAGCCCTGTGCTAAATTTGAAAATCATATAATATAGTAGTGTACAAAACACTTCTTAATTCACTTTGATTTATGTGAAATAACAATCTTACAACTTTAAATCCGAGTAGAGTTGTTTAAACTATGCAAATAACTTTACTATTTTTTTCAATTCCAACTTTTAAAATGATTGATTTTAAACTAAACTTGTTTGGTTGAAAAAAGTTTTTTTTTTATCTTTGACGTAGACGTTGTTTCTAGTTTTGCATACGAATGTACGAAGTACAAAGATATAATTTAAGTTGTTTCAGAAAGGTAAACCATATTTAAAAGTCAAAATCGAAATAAACTTTAATGTAAGTTTAGATGAATGCTTTATTGAAAGAAACAACGCAAAGAATAAAGAAATATCGTATTGAAGTACTTAATACATATTAGATTACTGCGGTTTTCTTTATATCACTTTTACTCTAGCTGGTCTAATAAATATAATAAATAAGAATGTGAATATAACGAAATAAAATATTAAACTATAATATAATATTTTATAATGATATGAAATATCTATCTCACTGATCTTCTAAGATTAATGTTTATCATTGGGAGAAATAATACAACAATGGTATCTTTAAATATTAACACACCCAAGTCATAGATGCCAGATGCTAGGTCAAAGACCGATCAAAGCATAAGAGTTTATTTTACTATAAACATAAACAGTCTATAATATGAATAAATATTAATAGAAGGTATACTTTAAATAATTGACATTATTATGAAGCAGGACTGTCCTGAAAAAATACATTTCTTAATACATAAAATTTCCTTTTTCTTAACAAGAACAAAGAAATTATAGTAAGAGCGAAGTAAAGAGCTTGTTGATTCGCAGCAACAAGTATATCATGTGCTACAAATCGTTAGGATATCTTAAATCTAGTTTTGACATGCTAATATTTTATTAGCATGTCCAATTCGAATGTTATTTAAACATCATAGTTCTCCAAAGTTGAAAATAAATTGCACTGATCAAAAATATCTATGCTGAAATCAAAACGAGGAACAAGCACGCGAATTTAAATGATTTTTGAAATCTTATTTTTATTGTTGTTGAAATTGTTTTATTTATAGTTATTGCGGAATGAAACTTGTAGTAGTTGATACGGAGTCTTGTTAATCGAATTTGGTTTTTGATAATTCGAAAGTTGTTACTCTGTAAATCGAATTCGATTTATCCTTCGTGATAATAATTGGATAATTCTAATTGCGTCTATAATTCAAAATTAGTTTGTAGTCTAATGATGTCTATAAATGAGTAACTAAATAGTTATTACGACAAAGGGATGTTAAATGCAATGTACTTCGGGGCAAAGGAATATCACATTTCTGTTTTTCTAAGGAGAAAACAGTATAAAGAAGAACATTCCGTACACCTTCATTAGATTGTTACTCCCCTCTGTTTTCTTATAAGAGGACTAACAATTTAAAGAAGTGCCGAGCTATTTTCTATTTAGCTAAATCATTTATTGCTTTAAAATGTTAATAAAAACTACATATAAATAGTATATGTAGGCTTATACAAATAATTCTAAAAAGACACCGCATAAACATTCATTGGGCTTTAATAAAATAAAAAAAAGATTGTTATATGTTTACCTTAATGCCTGATTATGATTTTGACACAGATTTATAATTTCCACCTAAAACTTGACTTAGAAATAACTTTATTTGTTTTTACTATTTTTAGATTTGTCGAAGTATCATTTATTAAAAAAATAAAATATGTAAAACTAAACATTTTTCGCACAAATTCAACTATTTATCATAAATCACAAATATCTATTTAATTAAAGTTTTCTTATAGAAATAGCTTACAAAGCAGTAAACCAGTTGCCTCTACGGAATACTGCTACTGACTGTCTTTATAGCTCTAAAAATGGACTTATTTAAGTATTATTTTCCCATATATTTTACAGAACCTAATTAAATAATGTTTTCAACAGATTGCACGTAAATAAACTGCTTTAAATAATATGGCTGCTTCTAAGTGTGGGAGAAAAAGAAGAATTAATATTTACAAATAATGCAGTTGTTACTCCATAAAAATATTGTTGAAGTTCATTGTTTAACCTAAAGTATGTCATACCTGCAGTGTTTCACACATCCGACATATTATGACTTATAATATTGACTTTATAAAAAAAAACTAGTTTATCTCCAGTAGGGGAAAAAAGTTATGATTTTGAATTAGTTTAGAGCAGGGGTGGCCAACCCGCGGCCCGCGGGCCGCATGCGGCCCGCCTAGAACATTTTTCTGGCCCGCGAGGTTTATCATACTTTAAAAAAAAATATTTATTTTATATAAATATAATAGCCAAAGTAGTGAAAGTCAATGTACTTATTT
>KZ652056.1:10987-28185 GCA_001010745.2 Gerris buenoi
TGAGTACTTTATAATTACAAGCGTATTTCTCGGTCTAGTTCTATTGTCGTTTCTTGACTTCTAAGACTTGGGGAAAAATTTGAAAAGCTTAATTCGGGATTAGGTATCGATATTTGTCAGAGGAAGTTATTCTTCAGAGTAGCTTAACTGGCTAGAGCGGGTGCACACTGGAAATGAGGGGGAAGTCCAAGGTTCGAGTCCCGGCGCTGAAGTCTATTTTCTCTGTCTATCTCCCTTGGTAAATAGTAATTATAATTTGATTTGGAAAAAAATTATATGCAATTCACAAAGTTAAATATCTTTAAAATAATTCCTTATGAAAATTACCGTTAGACCTTACTGCAATAAGCAACGCTGCATCAAAGTATGCATTTTCTCTTCATGTCTTCTTCTATCACTAAAATACAACTCATACTAAAATGCTACAAAAATTTTAACCGATTCGTAAATCAAGTCTTAATTAAAATTTACATTGAGATACAATTAGATTAAATAATATATATCAAATAAAACAAACATCAGTCTTTACTAAATTAAATAAATATTATAAATTAAATATAAATAAATTACAACAAATTTTACTTACTTGAAGGATTGGCACTGTCCTTCTTCTTAGCAGCTGCAAAATATACAGAATTAAATTAGAGTAATATAATAAAAAAAAAAAAATATCATCAAGGAAAACAGCGGCATGAAATTGTTCCCTACTATTAATTTTATTAGTGTTCATTCTCGAAATATTATATTAATGGTAGGGTTAAAGGAAAAATTAACGGTTCACTTATGCAAAATTTTGACCCCTCATTGGTTCATCTTCAAGCTGAAATAGTTATTTATGCACCTAAGGAGTAAAGTAAGCCATTATTCCCCGAGCGAAAAAGTTGGTTCTTGAGGCAAAGCCGAATGAACCATGGTCCTTAAATCCCGAGGCGCAGCTGAGGGAGATAATTATCGCGACAGAAATAATGGCACTTTACTCACGAGGTACATACAATTTTTTATCTCCAGTTGGGAGAAAATACACATTTTTGTCCATTTCAAAGTTTTGATTTATTATTTTAATAAATACCAATTATTATTCACATTTCATAGCATAGATATAAGAGATTCAATATTAAAAATAAATAAAAATTGAAATTAAACTCAAATAGAAGGTTATTTAGATGCAGGTTATAAACTGATTTCAACAACTTCATTACATTAGCCATTTATTCTCTACTATTTATAAAATAATTAAGTTGGCACTTACTTACTTTTTCACCCTAGTCTACTTGTTCGCCCTACTTTTACTTTTTCTCCCTACTTTTTAAGTTTAGGGAAAAAAAGACCTGCTTTAGTCGTTCTAAACTAATCCAAAATCATAACTTTGTTTCCCTACTGGAGATAAACCACAATTATTGATTGTTTCAGGGATTGAAAATAACCACTAGGTTAAAAAAAACTTAATAGGAAGGAAAGGATGGGATAATAAATATATCCAAAAATTGTTTTGACATTGTTTCTTTGTGCCAACATTGAATGGATGCAGTCTGTCTCCACTGGTTAATACAGTGTTTACGTGAGACTAGACCTATACTTTTGACCAAGATGCAATTAAATGCTCCTTCTGTGTGTCTAAAAAGAAAGCCAATGCTAAATATTAGTTATTAATGGCTCCGTCTATTTTCTAATGCATTTTTTACCAATGAAATAGAAGAGGAAACTGTAATATTACCTTGTGTGAGGATTGCTAAAGCAGTTGTGCCGTTAGGAGGCTGGGAGTTTGCTTCCAGTTTCCCACAAGCTTCAAGCTTTCCACGGTGCTTTGAACCTAAACAAAACAAAATATAAATAGATTTGGACAGAAAAACAGCAAGAATAATTGGAGAATCCTTATAATGAGAATTATATATTTAAGGATATTTTGTATTAGCATGCAATTTCCTGCTATAGAGACCCGTAGATATTTACAATGTGTTGTAATAATATTAATTGTTCTGTTTATAATCATATGTATTATCACATATATAATCATATGTATTTACACATCGTAACGTAAACACTTAACTAATAGGATAGCAGGGTTTACAATACGTCGCGTCAGAGAGGTTACGTAAAGGTGACATAGGTTGCTGTGACGTCATGCGCCCTGAACTATTGTTCGTCAGGTTATCCGACTTCTAGCTCATAATATACCATTGTTTACTAGTGTTCTGTATGCATTTCATAGTTTTTTCCTCTTTTTATTCTATTATAAGCTTTTTTAACCTTATCATATATTAGTATCATTATTAATAAGTCAACAAAAGTATATATTATAGATGATAAAACAAATAATTCTCCAAATAACTCAAATAAGATGTAAAATAACTTACTACGGATGTGGTCTTTTTACTCTATTAAAAGCTTTTTTATCTGTTTTTAACCTTATCATTTATAAGTAACATCATTAATAAGCCAATAAATGTATACATTATAGGTAATTAAACAAATAATTCTCACAAATAACTCAAATAAAATGTAAAATAACTTACTTACAGATGTGCTCTTTTTATTCAATTAAAAGCTTCTTTAACTGTTTTTAACCTTATCACGTATCAGTAACATCATTAATAAGCCAATAAATGTATACATTATAGATGATAAAACACATAATTGATTAAAAAATAATAATAAAGTAAAATAGCACTGATAAAACCCTGTGGTACATTCAATATTATGAGCCAGCTAACCTAAAAACACACACTTTTTTACGTAAGTGACGTCACACTTCCCCGGCGTATAATAGATCCGACCGCTACCACTCCAAGTAATTGTTTATTATATGTTAATTAACACACACGAGGTAATCACCACAATAGACGCCAATCGCCATAATACAATACAGAATTTCTATATACAAAAATAGTTGTAATCAAACATTAGTTACTTATCTAAACAGAGATCTGATTCTACAAAATCTATGGGGGGGGGGCCTCTGGAAAGATAACATATGTTAGAACTATAAACTTTATATTGTGTGTGGCCATAGCAACGCAGCGGTAAATGTGTTTAGTGCCAGTAGAAGTTTTTCTTCAGTACTACTGTAACATCCAAGCGTTTTCTACTGAAAAAACCTCGACTCAACACCAAGCAAAAACCAACCTAGCCAGGGCCCTGGCCTGCTTGAAGCTGCCTTCTATACTCCTCTCCCAAGGTAAATGCGTAGACTTTAAATATTCCTTTGTCTATCTATAGTATTAAAAAAGTTTTGTAAACAAACGAGTTCAGTGAGAGTGCTATACAAAACCTGTGTGAAAGAACACGGTAGGAGTAAAAGGGGGAGAAAGGAGGGCGCTTCTAAACTACGTGAAGAAAGAGTGAGGGTGATTAGATAGGTAAGGGAGAACTGAAAGAGGTGTATAGGAATGTCGGAGAGACAAAGAAAGTAGATAGTAGTGGGTCTACCCCCCACCATATAAGCCACACCTCCTTCACCTCACCCTTCTCATTCCATTACTATGCACACTCCTTGCAAAAAAAATCGCTAAATCAGTCTTTCTCAGGAATTTTCTCAACAGCCCTATTCAGTACTTTCTAGAGCTAACGTGATATTTTACAGCATGTATGTTTTTGTCAACATTGAAAAGAAACATGATATCAATTTTAATGCTTGACTTTAGAGTGCCTAAACGTGGCAGTTCAGGGGTTGACAAGCGAAGCGAGTAGGGGGCAGAGTCCCCTAGTTTATATAATTATTATTTATCCAGCCCTGTTTGTCTTCCTGCCACTTGTGTCTGCACAAACGGTAATTCGCCATATGGTCCTTTAGGCCAGATAATTATTGTTTTAAGTTCAATATTCAAGTGAATTAACGTCGTTTTAAAAAAAAAACAATAATATAATCTGGGTTTTGTGACTGATTATTCCATTAAGAGAGAGAGAAAGCACTTTATTTACAAGAATAGTAAATGTGTGGGCTGTCCTTCTAAAAAGGATTGCTAATTAACACAGCGTACTAATCAATCGGGCTGACATCTTTATAGGATAATGTAGTATTTTTTAAAAACAATATATATAAAAGTGTAAGTAAATCTACAGTTTTTTTTTAAAAAAAAAAACCTAAGTCCTAAATTAAATTCAAACATTAAGGTATGTTCAGGTACATGAAAATAAAGTAATTTATAGATAACATAACGTAATATAGTTAAAATTTTAAAAAGTGAATAAAAGAAACATTAATTTTTTTTTTAAAAAAATGTAAACAATGGAAACAATAATAACAATTTAAAATAACAATAACAAAATTTAATAAATGTGGTGGCTTATGATACCTAAAGAGTCCAATATAATGTTTTCTCCTAGGAGTTTTAGGATTTCAATGTTGATATTAAATTTTTCAAAAAATATTTTTGTCCTTAAAGGTATTGTACCCCGTGCACCGAACCACAGACCGTAGACTTCATAATTCCTCTCCCCATGCACCTCTCGAAATTTTTCCTTATAGTATTCAATGCACTTGCTATAAATTCCTACTTTCTCTTTGTGCACATTTTCCGCCTGCTCAGGATCATTGCTTTCAAATCTTATGGTAGGGTCTATTATGGAAGCAGTCTTGTTGTCTGGGTGGAAAGCTAAGATGTCTGAGTAGCGAGTAGATCCAGTAGAGTCTACTGCGTATACTTCGTCGTAGCAAGTGTACCCCTGTTTTCTCAGCTCGTCGGAGATGGAGTTCTTCACATGATGGTGACGACGCGTGATCAGTAGCATGTTGTGCGGACATTTGCCCAGCACATGGGCTGGTGTTTCGTTCTCTCTGCCACATCTGCGGCAGAGGGGTCCAACATTTCCTGATACTACACCGCTATTTCCTGGAACACCCCTGAGGGGGGCGTAGTTAGTGTTGAGTTTCACTGCATTACTCCACTCAGAGCCTGTTAAGATTTTCTTATCACTTATAAAACTGTTTCCTTTGGGGAAGTCCTTGAAGTGGTTAACTCCAATGCCCTGCCACCTGCAATTAGACCAACCCTCAAATGACTTCTCCCTAAGTTGTTGCCTTATTTTCCTGATATTTATATTGTTATCAGGTGGCTCCTGAATTTCTAAGCGACTCAAACATTCCTTGTACTCCCTCTCGTAATCAAAAATGCTCTGAAACTGAGGGTCCTTAACCGAACTCAGTTTCTGGGAGATATTGAGGTGTTGAAGTGGTGCTTCCCATGTACACCGAAGGATGCCGAGTCCACGAAAACGTCGGGGAGCATAGAGCATGGCTGATGATGTGTTGGCTGGTAATCCTATGAAGGCTTTAACACTCCTCCTGATAATAATATCGATCCCTTCCAACATTGACGTACGTAGCTTAGTGAGTGGAGCTGCTTGAAGAGGGTAAGTAAGTGAAGGAAAAACATACTGATTAAGGATGTTAAGTTTTTGGTCGGGCTTTAACAGATTGGACAAGGTTAGTTTATTCAGGTTCTCGTAAAGTTTTTTGATTGAATCTTCATTACAGGAAAGTTCTCCACTGAATGTGCAACCTAAATATTTAATGGTATCACTAGCATTTGCAGACACAATTTGACTCCCGTCGTCCAGGTATAGAGCTTTAGAGCTAAGTTCACCATTCAAAACTACAAGAGCGGTGCTCTTGCTGGGATTTACTGACAACCCAATCTCTTGAAACCTACGTTGAATAGCGTTAATCAGTCGTTCGGCTGCCTTAATATCACGGGCTGTTACTGCTTGGTCGTCAGCAAATCCTGTTAAGACTAATGGATCTTTACCTTCATTGAGCTGATAGCCGTGAGCATTAGCAACTTGCGGGTCACAAAATTCCTTGAAAATGTGATCTATGCTTAGGTTGAACAGTGTACTGGACATTGGCCCTCCTTGAGGAACACTTCTCAGTACCTTGATGTATCCTGTTTCATTCATACCTACTGAAACTTTTATTTCATTGTGACATAAAAGGGCCTCGATGCCTTTGGTCAAATCAGGAGACACACCATTATATTTAAGAGTCTGTACAACATGATCGTGGCCAGCATTGTCAAAGGCTCCTGTAATATCAAGAAAGGCTACAACTGCATCATTTTTTTTTTTTATGCATCTTTAAGGATGGCATCCATCAGCCTCGCATTGATGTGACAACCTGGGAGACCTTTCACAAAGCCTCTCTGGCAAGGGTGAAACGAGACTTGCCTTCGCAATTCAGCGTCAAATACTTTTTCAATTATTCTCCTTATGATGGAATACATTGTGATTGGTCTCCAGGATGAGACATTCTTTGTATCGCCTTTCCCTTTGAAGATAAGTATAGTTCTTCCTTTTCTGAGAGCTTCAGGTGTGTATGAAAATTTCAATAAGGTGTCAGCAATTGTTTTTATTATGTGAGCTACGTCTAAAGCTTTAACAGTCCTGATAAGGACTCCATCAGGACCTGGTGAAGTATCAAGCGAGGTGTATTTTATTGCCTGATGAACGTCGCGAAGATCCACGTTCATTAGGTCGGGTTTGGACGGAGCACTTTCATAAGACTCGCGTTCACTCTTATTGGGACTTTCAAAAACTTTTCTGTAGTGCTCCTCCACTTTCGAGATTACAATTGGGCACTGCTTGGGTTGATTGGCATTCATGATATTATTAACTACTTTTTTCCTTCTATTATAATAATTAAATTGAGCCAAGTCATACTGGTATTGTTCCCGCCTTTTTTCTCTCACAGATTTGCTAGACCTTTGAGGGTTAGAAGATTCACAGTTGCCTTTAGAAGTATTTTTATGTTTATTCTTCTTCCTCATTTTATAATAGTGGGCTGCCGGATGCTTCGGGCCTGGAAGCTCGTTATTGGCTTCCCGAAGAAACTTTAGGAAGTCATAGGTTACCGTGTCTAGGTCATCAGGTTTAAAAAGTTCTGCAGAGAGAGCTAAAATATCTTTAAATCTTGTTGAAAAAGCTTCGATAATTTCTTTGGTATCAGTTGTGCTTTCTTTATTAACACTCTTGTTTTTTAGGACATTCTGGATTTTAATTTCGTTTGCTACCATTGGATGTTTTTTAGCTATATGGGTCTTAAGACCCCTTTTGTTTTTGAAAGAGAAACTACATAGGTTGCAAATTGTAGTCACATCAATGTTTTTGCTGGTCACATCGCTGCTTAGTTGACTGGAGTTATATTGTTTATAACAAAAATCTTTATTTATCTTGTAAGTCAAGATAATATATAAAGCTATAGTCTCAAAAGGAGTAAATAATACTGAACAACTGAAATTTTAGATTTAATCTAATCACATTGCAGAAGTAATAAAAATTTTATAAAGTACAGGTCCAATGCTTATAAACGGTAAAACCTACAAATGTGACTAACTGGTAAAGTACCGAGGTGTTAATTAATTCAAATATTTCTAGATTTGATTTTTCAGATCGGTGAGTTATGTTATAAAGATTCCCTCTCAACCACTACTAATTTGGTCATCTGTAAAAGGTGACCTCTTTTGGTTGGTCCTTCATAGGTCCTATAGGTATAAAGGTTTTACTATATTTTTACTGTATATATAAGAGGTGGGCAAATGCAGCTCCCATTCATAATTTATATCATTTTTAGGTTTGAAAATTTCAAAATCTACCATTTCATACTTTGTAAACCAATTTATTTGTAATGTAATTGGAGATAGATTTAAAATTTCTAAAATAATGCTTGTTGAAAAATTGACTAAGAGATTTGAGTTATTAGAGGTGAAAGTAGATCAGGTACAACACAAATCTACTTCTACAGTGTAATTTTAGAAACTCATGCCACAATAAAAATATCCAGACTTGAGAAACCTGCTTGAGGTCTAATTTTAATTTTTGGTACAACATATTGCTATGAATCTTTGTACTACACAATTGAGTTGACAATGACAAAGTCATTATACTGTTCTCAGTAGACCAAACATCAACAGAATTGCTGCAGACGTATTTAACAAATTTAACACATTATTTCCAAGATTTGATCAAAGTTCTTTGCTCAGTGTTTATTATATTTCATTAATTATTAAAATTTTAAAATAATTATTTGCACTGTATTTATCTTTATTTTATTTTCTTTCATGTGTAAATTACATGGCACTTAAGACTTCTATAGAATAAGGAAATATCTATCTACATTATTTAAAAAGTTTTCTAACAAACAAATGTGTCAAATTGTGCAAAGGTTCGAGGTGGTTAGAGGTGGTTAGAGGTGGTTAGAGGTTCTAGGCAGCGGCCGCTGTATAACGAGCCAAGCAAGTAAGGGTCAGAGCCCCCTTAGAATTAATTAAGTTAAATTTTTATTTGTGTATTTAATACTATAAAATAGGAACTATAGGAGGGATACTATAAAATTATGGTGAGGCTCTTTATAACACACGAAAAACCTGAATGAGGCACTCATGTGAGCCCACCCCTGGTATATACATTCAAAGGCAAAATGTTCCTAATACACTACTAAAAAGTAGGAATCATTTAAATGAAAATACAATTTAGGAGGAAAATTCTATAGGGATATGATACAACTGTTTATTTAGTTAACTATTCAAGATAATTACCTTGTAGGTGAGTCATGATTTGAACACGTGCGTTGAGCGTAGCGTTACAAAGTTTACAGTGGTACATCTTAGAAGTAGAGAGATACTCTATGTAAGGATTCTGAGATTCCTTGTTCAGGGTCTCCTCTTTCATCTGCAACAGTCAAGTAATAAACATAGTATGAGATGTGATACACCATCATCAACAGACAACCAATCATCAACGCTACACAAATAGTTCAACCCAATAGTTGTAAATGTAAGAAGAATAAAAATAAAAAAAATAAAAAACAATATATGGTCTCTAAAGGGTAAATAGTACTAAACAACTAAAATTTGATCTAATCCTATAACAGCAGTAATAAATAAGAAATAAAAAGAATAAAGAATAATAAATAATAAAGAAATGCTCCAATTTCTAGTAGGGCACCTCAGAACTTATCCTCACCCAAAACTTCCAAAATAGCGGCAGCTATTAAATTGAAATATTTGGGATTTATTTATTTTATAGGAAGGTGCAATTGGTGTGAATTTCAGCTCAATCGAAGAAATAGTTCTGAAATTATTAAGCGTTACATTTTCAAAGTTCACAAAGTCCATATTTTCAAAATGACGGCAGATATCAAAATGAGATTCAGTGAAAATGTTTGACTTAGTAAGAGGTATAATTGTTACAAATTTTTAGCACAGTCAGAATTTTTTTCTTCTTCTTCTTCTTCTTTATGAATTTTTGTTGACTCGATAAAAAAAATATGTTAATGATATCACAATTATATGATTTTTTTGGGCAGCACAACTACATGTAAGGACTGATTTTCGTACCAAGTTTCAACTCTCGAGCTAAAAAACTGTGGTAGTTATGTGTGACACAGAAAGACGGACATCCATCAAGCTCTTGAAAACAACCAAAATGGATAATTCTGTGGAAATCTCAGTTTCTGATGTTTTGGGTGAAAACAATACTTTTCCTTTAGCTAAGGAAAAGTAAAAAGATATGGGGATCAGAGAGGGTACATACTCTGAAAGCAAGGTATGAGGGAAAGAGACCTAGGGAAGCAAACTATTAACTGGGATAGATAATATTGGAAAATACCAATCATTCCTATGAAAAATAAGAAATAGACTACACCAAAACCAGTTCCACACTCTCTTTTGAGGATTCTTGTCAAATATAGTTTTAATATTATATTGAATGCAACAGATATGACAATTCTAAGACATTCCTTTGACATACCGTCTCATGTTTGGAGCCTAATATACCTTCTAAATACAGTAGCATAATATATAAAATATAGGAAAACAAAACTGAATTACCTTTTTGGCATGTCTTGCACCACTGAGGTGAGTAAGAAGAGCAGCTTTTCCATTGACTTCTATGCAGCATAATTCACATTTGTGTTTCTCCTAAAAACAAACAAAAATTATATTAATTAAAAATTGCAATTTAGTAAAAAAAAAAAACTAAACTATATTTTATTTTAAAAGTTGAAGTAGAAATAAAGAAAATCAACTCTAGTTCGCCTAAGGAAATAATAAGGGGGCTGTGTAGTTAATTCTACAAAATTATGATCTTTAGATTGTTACTTCTGTATGCTTTTGTTCAATATAAATGAATTAGACTGAATAATAATTAAGACAAAGGGATGTTAGTCCAATATACTTAGGGACAAAGGAATATCACACTTGTTTTTATAAGAGGAGTAAAAGTCTAAAGAACATTCAGTACACCTTCTTTAGATTGTTACTCCCCTCTGTTATTTTTTTTTTATTTTTTTATTTTTTTTATTTTTTTTTCAAGGAGAGTATCAATATAAAGCTAAAAAAGTGCCAATGATGATAATAGCTGGACTTGCCTTGTGTTTATAAAGAATTGGACAAAATAAAAATATGAAATTAAAAATCAAGAATTGTTACAATAAAGGCCCATTTACACTTTGATTAGTACAAGTGCGAGAGTTTAGTAAAACCACTAAACCCATTTAAACATCAGGAGGGCGATTCTGTAACTTTTTTGATATATATCCACAGTGACGTTATATATCAAACCTCGCTATATATCAAGGTGTTGTTATATATATAATGTAGTGAATCTGTAAAGTGATGCCAGCGCTGTATGTGGCCGTATACTGAACTACGGATTGACAGCGATCTTTTTATTGGCCATTTTATAGTAATTTCAGTAAATTTAATTCAATGTTTGATGGATTTTAAAGGTGTATAAAAATAAAAATAAAAACTAGTTGATTTTCATTTCTTTTATCTTTAAAATCGTTTAATAAAATGATATAATTTAATAAGATAAGATCTTTTAATAAAATAAAATGATTTAAAATTAATTTCTTTTATCTATAAAACTTAAAATTTTAAAGGAGGTGTTTAATTTTAACAACTTTTGTCGAAGAAAATAGTTAAAAGTGTTAAATTGTTAAAATGTGTGTGTTAAAATAGTAAAAGTGAATGAAAACATCAATAATGGCGTCACTTTGTTTTGGTTTTTAGCATTTGATATATAACAACATAACCTGACGAATTATATCAACAACAATTTCGAGTTGCTATTTATCAAACCTTATATATCAATTTCTCCTTATATAACAACAGACAAAAGTTACAGATTCACTTGACAGGTTGCGCGCGCATCTTCATATCAACTTTTTGATATATAACAACATGAAAAGGGAGGTTTCAAAGTTACAGAATCGCCCTCCATGTGTTTAGTGTAAGTGTTAAGTAATTTTCACTAAACACGTAAAAATTGACTAAAGACTTTACACTAATCAAAGTGTAAATGGATCTTAAAGAATTATTTTACATATATTGTGTCCTCTTACCACCAGTAATAAATCAAGAGTTTTAAAAAAATAAAAAAATCTTTAAATATTTTTTATCAAATAAATTTTTGGGAGTAGGGGCTTATTCCATAATCTGATAATTACTTATTAGGTTTATTCACTATATGTGGTACATTTTGATAAGAATAGTTTAGTTTGGGTGCATCTTAATGGCTGTTCAGGCATTCTAAATGTATAGTTTTTCTTTTATCTCCAGTAGGAAGAAAAAGTTATGATTTTGGATTAGTTTTGAGGGACTAAAGCAGGTCTTTTCTTCCCTGAACTCAAAAAGTAGGGAGAAAAAGTAACAAGTAGGGCGAAAAAGTAAGTACTGCCAACTTAATTAGTTTATAAATAATAGAGAATGAATGGCTAATGTAATGAAGTTGTTGAAATCAGGTTGGGGACATTGCTTCTTCGAGCTTATTTATCATTGTTTATAACCTGCATCTAAATAACCTTCTATTTGAGTTTATTTTATTATTTTTTTGAGCTAATAACTATTGTTATTCATTAAAATAATAAATAAAAACTGTGCAATGGATGAAAATGTGTATTTTCTGCCTACTGGAGATAAAATAATGTGTGTGCCTCGTGAGTAAAGTGCCATTATTCCCCTCACGGTAATTACCTCCCTCGGCTGCGCCTCGGGAGCTAATTACAGTTATTCCCTTGGCTGCGCCTCGGGAGCTAATTACAGTTATTCCCTTGGCTGCGCCTCGGGAATTAATGACTCTAATTCCCTCGGTTTCGCCTCGTGATTTTGGGACCATGGTTCCTTCGGCTTCGCCTCAAGAACCAACTTTTTTGCTCATAGAATAATGGCTTGCTTTACTCCCTAGTTGCATAAATAACTATTATTTCTACTTTCTTAGAATCGTATCAAATGTCTTAAGTTCTTATGTACACTGGTGTAGGATAACAGGGAGTCGTCCCACCTTCTGGTACAAAAACCACTCAAATTAAACCATTTTAAACAAAGACTATCAATATTCATTTGATTAAATTAAGAGATTCAAAGCATTCAATATTCTCTGGAACTCTGAGGAAGGATGGGGTAGAGGCAACAATGCTATAGAAACTGGGTCTCAAAAAGTGGGTTCATTATGTGAGCCCCATATACTAGCTCTCCAAGCAGCAGTTTGGTGAAACAGTATCGATATCTCGATAAAAACTCGAAATTTATCAGCTATGATATCAGCTAATAAGGATTTCATAAATATGTACATAAATGTTTGTTGTTAACCTTATTTATTAATTATCTAAAGGCAGTAACGTCGATAATAAACATACAACAGTTCCTAAATAGCCAATCATTGAGAGGTGTATCAAATAAATGCTACTGATAAGGATTTGTTGACAACCGTCTATGCAGACAGAAAGACAAGGAATAGACCAATAAGACAAGGACCAGTGAGCACGTTTAGTTCGGATTGAGCTCGCTTGGAAGCGCTAGTATAATGAACCACTTTTGAAATCGCATTGCTCCCTCTACCCCTTCCTTCCTCTGAGCTCTGGAACTGAATTTGAATTGGAGAATGTGGGCCAACTAGACAAATAAATATCACTGGCCCCACCCCTCCCACAAGCCTAGTGACTTTATTTTTTCCCCTCACATAGTTTAGCCAACCTGACTGTCAAAAGTCAAAACTAGTTGTAAAAGTGTTATAGACAGTTAGTTACCTGTGATGCTTTGGTTGGGTTTTTGCCGAGTATGTTGTCTACGATGGCCTTCTGGACCGGGTCCTTTATGTTACTCGTATCGTTAGGTAGGAGCTGCTGAACTGANCCTGTTATCTGAATAACATCGCAAAGTTCGATTGGGGAAATTTTAATGAAAAAAAGTATGTTCTGGGGAAATTTGGGGTAGTCAAACATATTCTGAACCCCTGTTCAGGGCTTAGACCTGCCAAAAGGCACATCACAACTGATAGAAACGTATTTTTTTTAATAATTAATATAAATTGTGGTGACAGAATTATTGTGCTAATTTCTATGAACACCTCTAGTCTGAGTTAATCATTACAGAATAATTAACTTTGACTAGAGAGGTTAATAGAAAGTAACACAATAATACTGTCACCGAAATTTTATATTAATTGCTTGAGTTTATCTTTTTATTAGATCATTTTTCCTTTGTTTTGATGGTCCAGAGTGGGGAGTCTCAAAGTCCCTTGCCTTCATGTATTTTAGATTCAGTCTGGTCTTGTATTAGCCTCCGTACTGAAGTTTTTTCTTCGTTTGTATATTCGCCACTTTCTTTTATTTTACACACTCGCTTACTAATTAATATTACATGTATCACTTAATGAAATCGCATTGCTCCCTCTACCCCTTCCTTCCTCTGAGCTCTGGAACTGAATTTGAATTGGAGAATGTGGGCCAACTAGACAAATAAATATCACTGGCCCCACCCCTCCCACAAGCCTAGTGACTTTATTTTTTCCCCTCACATAGTTTAGCCAACCTGACTGTCAAAAGTCAAAACTAGTTGTAAAAGTGTTATAGACAGTTAGTTACCTGTGATGCTTTGGTTGGGTTTTTGCCGAGTATGTTGTCTACGATGGCCTTCTGGACCGGGTCCTTTATGTTACTCGTATCGTTAGGTAGGAGCTGCTGAACTGAGGGTTCCGGCATACTCATCTCTTCTTCTATAACTAGTGGTGTAGCTACCAGACCGTCTGCGCTTTTCAATTCTTCAGGACTAAACATAGACAAAAACAAGCCAAAAATTACATATATTACATTAAAGCAAGTTTAGGGGGCTAATAATATATAACAACATGAAAAGGGAGGTTTCAAAGTTACAGAATCGCCCTCCATGTGTTTAGTGTAAGTGTTAAGTAATTTTCACTAAACACGTAAAAATTGACTAAAGACTTTACACTAATCAAAGTGTAAATGGATCTTAAAGAATTATTTTACATATATTGTGTCCTCTTACCACCAGTAATAAATCAAGAGTTTTAAAAAAATAAAAAAATATTTAAATATTTTTTATCAAATAAATTTTTGGGAGTAGGGGCTTATTCCATAANCCCTTGCCTTCATATCTCTTAGATTCAGCCTGGTCTGGTATTAGCCTCCGTACCGAAGTTTTTTCTTCGTTTGTATATTCGCCACTTTCTTTTATTTTACACACTCGCTTACTAATTAATATTACATGTATCACTTTATGAGTTGCACGCACACACAGACTCACCTATCTTTTCATCCTATCTATATCTTACTTATATATTATTCTACCTATCTTCTATCTAGCTACACTTCTACTTTCAAGCCATCACCAAAATTGGTAAGTAATCCTTTACTTTATTAAAGCCATCACCAAAATTGGCAAGTAGTCCTTCCTTTTCTCAAGCATCCCACAGTCTACTTCTCTGAGAGTCCCGCACTTCCATTACGCAATTTACCGTCCACACATTAATTATTAACATATGAGTTTCGACATTTTATACTCTCAATATACTACTAAGTTATACTCTTAAGTTTTAAGTGTTATTTTAGTAAGAGTAAAGATTCAACTAGTAAAATCTATCTATACTCTTACTATGCTTAAAACTTGTCATTGAAGAGGATACAAAATCCCATTACGCCTTTGTTTACAAAAAATTATGTGTTACATTCCATTAAGCTCTCTAGTCATAATTATGTAGAGGTACCACAAACTCTGACAAAACAACTAATTATTTGTAAAGTTCAACACAGGGTAGGTAATGCCACTCCATAAACATCATTATATAAGAATAATGTAAAACTTATTATTGGCATTAGTGACTGGATGGGCGTCACTTTATTTAAGTAGCGAAGCTGGGTCGACATTGTGCCCAAGACTCCTTGCAGAAGTCAGGAAGCCAACCTTTAACTTCTAGTTTCCAAAGCATGGATGATGGCAATCAACTACCAAAGACCATCAATAGCTACCACTTTTTAATTAGATCCGGGCAATGAACTCAGATCGGTGGTCACCCATCCAATTTGTGTTAATATACAGGGTGGTTCTAAACTTACAATCTATTTCGTTATGTTCCTGAGTACAAAATTAGTTAGTAACCTAAAATCAAGTTGATGATTTTATTACTTGATAGTTTAGTAATTCAAATATTACTCCAAATCAAAGTGATCACCTATCAAGAGACAAACTACCATCAATTTGATTTTTGGTCTACTAACTAATTTTGCACCCAGGATCATGAAAATCATCATAAAGGGTGGAACATAGCCGCTCTTCACCTATTTGTTTTGGTTTTTTTTTTTCTTCAAATATCTATTATTGCTAAGCTATGTCCTCCAGACGAACTTTGCCAACCACATTTTCTTAAAAGACACCACAAGATTTACTTATTCACAAAATTCTGGCTTGATATTAATTAGACCATTTTTGCATGCAATCTCCTGGACTACTATATGTTATTATATTTTAGTTTATATTTCATGTCTTAAAGGTCTATTTTATAAATCCTATTATTGTCCAAAATAGTCCCTTCAGAAACCCCAGGGGCAGTCTTTTACTTTGTTACCCTTTTCTTATACTTCCCTATTTTGTTATTCTTTTATTCAAAATTTATTGGATTAAAGGTTACTTTGCCTTACTAGATAGTTAGACTAATGGATATCGTCATTTTTATTTACAGAAGTATGATAGGTATTTCTTTGCCCCAAAGGAATATTTGAACATTCCTTAGTTAAGATTGTCCATTAATTTTTTTAAAAAATGCCAAGCACAAAAACGTAAACAAACGGTGGGTAACCAAGTAAAATCTTGCCACATCCGACCTAATTTACTTTGCTACCCACCCTGAGGTGGGTAACAAAGTAAAAAAGTACTACACCAGGTACCTGTTAAACAGTAGATAATACAAGTAATGTGATACGTGCAAAAACAAAGAAAATGAACAGTTGCAAGTACAAATTCCTTTTAGATATATACCTGTATATAACATTACAAAAACATTATCTGAGGCAAGAATTCAAAGCACGATCCGTCAAGTTTACATAATTTAACAGTGGAGCTAATTCAAAGTTCACTTAGTAATAAAAATCAGGATATTCTGACACATGTCAAAAACTGCCAACTTGAATATATTTCCAACTACTGACATGTCATATTTTGTCAGCTTGAATACTTTATTAATAACTACAAGGCAGTAAAAAAAAATAATTTGACAATAAAGTAAAAATATAACGTTCTGTCATCTAACCAGAGATATATCAAAGTGTATTATTAAGGCAAAGTGAAATGGCAGCCCCCTCTATATAAAGCTGTTATGGTCTAATCGCTAAGTAGTTCTAGTCCTAACAAAAGTATATTATTTGTCCACATTTGGGGCGAGATGGATGTTAACTGCCGATTTTTATCCTTCTTAGACTTGACTAAAGGAGTAGAAAGGGGTACTTAATTTGCCTGGGAGGGAGGGGGCTGGCTTATTACTAATTTCACCCAAGACAAATCAATCCTTAAGAGTCATTCCATTTCAAATCATCCAGCTCAAAATGAAAATGCAACCCATAGTCTCAGAATGTCATGATTTTTTTTTTTTTTTATTTGTTCAATTTGCCACCTTTATGAAGCCTGTAAAATTTTATTTTGATATCTTAAGCCTTTTTAGAGTTATTAATTTTTGAAATTTCTTTAAAAAAAATGCGATTTTACTGTCTACGAGTCGTTTAGCAGTTTCAACACTAACTTAGTAAAAAAATCACAACTTTGTCAATTTTTATCGTATCACAATGAAAATTTTACTAAAATATTCAGAAATATACTTAGAATAAGATAAAAAATTATTTATAAACATATTATTTGACTGCTTCAGTAAATCTTAGCTCAAACCTGAATTTTATAGTTTTTTTTTTTAGAAAA
>KZ652056.1:44773-56307 GCA_001010745.2 Gerris buenoi
TCTTTTTCAAAATGAATGGGATAATTAAATTTAAAAAAGTAATACAATAAATAAAAATTCAATTAATTATCCAATCTTGCTGAATCTTGGCATTTCGACTCTCTACCGATACAAAATCATTGTAACAAATATAATAATTAATTAAATGTTACTAATTAATTAATTTTAAATTATTTATTTAAAATTGAAATGAATGAATACCAATATTTTCCTTCAGAACTAAAATGCAAAAATATAAAGGATTTATAATAAAAACTTGGTTTTTATGGGCTGGTATTATTTAAATGTTGACGATGCATATGCTCATTGTAAAACTCTCTACATAAATTGCAGTTGTTATGAAAAATCAATAAATATGTTGAAATACCAAAAAAGCACCTTAAAAATAGATTTTAAAGAGAGCAATCCAGACTTATGTTATTTACATATTAACCCTTTAACTGTGGGTTTGCTTTTATATTACTAAGTGGACACTTGACATGAAACAAGTGCTCTTAACATAATATGTCGTGTTCAAATATGATAGATAAATAATTTACAGTACAATGTAATTATCAATAAGTGATCCACTTATTACCCCGGTGTTCTATAAAATTTGCATTTCCTGGATAACCTGTAGTCAAAATATGTTGATTTGCTGGCGAACTTATTATTTTACTCTCGAATAATTAATCTAAGACCTTGAGAAGGAGGCCTTTTTGTCTGAGATCCAATCAATTTTGAAGTGTAGAAAACATTTCTAGGATCGTAATTTTAAAATAACTTCTTATAATTTAAATTTATTAGCACTTAATACGTTTATGATGTACGAACATTTGCTTGACATCACTCAGTGCCTGGGGAATAAACCAAATAAACAATTTTAAATAACATAAAAAGCTAGGCTACAGATGCACTCCACTTGGGCTCACTGGTTAAATAGAATCTGAAACAAGGGTTTGGGTTTTAGAAAAGAATATGATGCCCCATATAGCTAATTCAACCAATAAATTAAATTATGACTAGAGAGGTTAATAGAGAGAAAAACAACAATATTGTCACCACAATTTTATATTTTATCAAAGACACGTTTCGACTTTACATCATCATCAGTGTGTTAACATAGTAAGTCTACTAATGTAGATTTACATGTAATTAATTTAATTAGTAGATTTACTATGTTAACACACTGAAGATGATGTAAAGTCGAAACGCATCTATGTTAAAATATAAAATTGTGGTTACAATATTGTTGTTTTTCTCTCTATTAACTTCTCTAGTCATAATTATCAAGTGGTACCACAAAATCTCAGTCAAAACGACCAATTATTCAATAAATGAAACACTGCATTCTTGAAATGTTATAGCTCACAATTATTATGTGTTGTGAATATTAGATCCGTCCGAAATGACAAAATTTACCCAATCTCAGATATCTTCTCCTGAGGGTTATCCAGGTGTATAAGACTCAGGCTTTGAAAGCCTACGATGTACTATTGGTATTATTTTAAAAATTTTGTTTTTCTTATTCTTAAAATTGCTGAAAAAAAAAGAAAAAGAAGGGAACTTGCTAACTTGTTATTTATTTGTAAATAGTTGATTAATTATAGTTTAATATTATCATTTTTTTAGGTTTTATTATAAAATAAATAAGCCATTAACTTTTTTTTTCTTCCTTTCGCTTAAGTGACAAAAAAATAAAAATAAAATAAATAATAATACCATAATTGTAAGATTTAAGAACAAAACTTAACTTTCTTGTGAAAAAGTTTATATCGGAAACATAAATGAATAAAGAATGGTTTCTCTTCATTAAATATCATTTTATTACAAAGAAGTCATTTATTTTAAATAATTAGCAGATTTTTTTTGTGATTTCTGCACATGATTAATTAATGGTAACTAATTATTGCACTTATTATTTTTTTAACAACTTTCCACTACTTAATGTCTACTTACTTAAATATAATTTTTGTTTTGGATCTTAAACATATAATTTAGGGAAATTAAAAATAGATAATAATTAAATTGTCTATTTTAAGAAAAAAAAAAAAAATCATTCTAATTCCCAATAATTAATAAATATTGTAAAGATTAATTAATTATTTTGTGTCCACCATATTATTACAACAGAAAAAATTGTAGGTATCAAACATTTAAAGGCTAATAAAATGTGCTGCATATTAAAAAGAAAAAAAATAAATAACACTTTTTGATAGATAAGTTTTAATTTTTTTTTTTCTGTCATGAAGTATGAATTTATGTGTGTGGCAGAGTGAAGAATGTCATCAATGTTATTTCTTATGACATGCTTGACTACTTAATGTCTGTTTTCACAACACTCTTTGAGCAGAGAAATTAAAAATCACTAACTTTTTAAGTCATTAATTTTTTTTCCTGTTTCTTAATTTGTACACAATGCTTAAAATTTTTAAACTGTTTTAAGTTCTAAAATAGTGGACTTGATTCTATTATAGTGGAAGCCCTCTTAACGTGCCACTTTAGTATCAAACTCATGGTCGGATTACAAAATGGCCCGTTAAACCAAATTTTTCTTTTTATCAATCTTCAGTTAATCCCTTTGATAAGACATTTTTTCTTATTTCTTTAGTCTTTAGGGACAATGAAATAAAAATGTATTAATTATATTTAATTAATATTAATTAGTAAAACTGAGGATTTCTCCGAATCTTAGTCTGTTGGGTATTATTTTTGTTTGAATATTAAAATCTAAACATTTTAAACAATTTTCTACATTTCAACCACTTTGGGTCATTTTCAAGCTAGAAAACAATTTACAATTCAAATAATTATTACATCTTATTAACGTGAATGGTGTATAAATTTATAACTAAAATAGTGATAAATTTATGTACAGTTATGAAAAATATGTAAAAAGATATGAATTTTAATTATCGTATAGAGTTGAAAAAGTAAATTATGATACTGTTAAAAAAAAAATTGTGACAGACTTTAAGATAATTAAATATTTTGATAATTACTAGAGAAGCTTTTATAAGTTGTAATAATTATTTGAAATGTAAATTGTTTTCTAGCCTAAAGATGGTCCTCTGGGATTGAAATATAGCCAATTGTTCAACATGTTTAGATTTTAATATTTTAACAAAAATATAATACCCAACAGACCAGTATAAGGATAAATCCTCAGTTTTACTAATATACATATGGGTTAAACTACTAAATTAATCAGCAATGTAAAACTCTGTTTTTGCACACTGCAATAAGATCTTGATCCGGTATAGGTCCAGAGTTGGGTGGGCATCGTCGGGCCCCTGATGAGTAGGACGCGACGAAACGATGCAGGACATGGCATTATGCCGAGCCAACATCTTAATGACATAATGTCTGGTGTTGGAACAGTTCCTATGTGTCACGCTGACGTGGCACATCCCTTGGTGTCTCTCACTAACACTAATTGAGTAATAAATTAATATTAATTTATTTGCAATATTTCTCCTGATCCTGGGCCTCATCAGGCCCTATATTTGCATTTAAGGTTGTGGTATATTCATCTTATCACACGTGTTTAAGAAGTGAAAAGGTAACTGTTAAGATTTTTATCACCATTATTTAGCTCTATTTATTATTAAAATCTAACGATCGTAGATAAAGTACGGTACGCAACTCATGCGAAAACGGCATTTTGCATTGCTCGTATGGTTTTACTACCCTCGCTATCGTTCGGGTGCAAACTTCACACTGGCATGCAAAATGCTACTTTCCGCACTAGACGCGAAATGTACTATTATATTATACTGGGTGAAAATATGGGCGTCTTATGAGGAGTCAACCCTTGCTGAGCAGCCAGTTGAACCTTAATAAGAGGGCTTCTAATATATTTACAATTTTATTAATAACTCTACTTCATTTCTATTGCTTTTTATTAACCATTTGTGAATTAATTTGCTGTTTTTTTATTTGATTTGGGCTTGTTGTTAACCAAGCAGAGAATAAATATCCCAGTGCATTTATTTTAAAAAATTATTGTTAACGCCATTTATTATTTTATGAATAATAAGGCAATCCGTCTATTTAAATCTGAACTCTTAGTGTATTTGATTCCTAAAATATCTCTTGTTAATTTTTTTGTATTAGTTATTTGCATTTACTTGTACTTTAATTTGGTAAGTATATAGAAGAAAAAAAGTTGTCTGAAGATTTTACAATTTTGATAGATTTATCAATTATTATAGATTGACTGTAGAAATTTAAAAAAAATGGCAAAATTTACAATTGCCAATGTGTCCCCATGGTCTACCGATAATATTTATTTATTAAAGTTTGTACAAATGCTGGGTTCTAAATTATTTTTGCAAATGTTTATGTTGTTTTTATTGACAGGGAAGAAGCTTATTTGAGATAAATTGGTGGCTGTTACATCTATTTATATGCCCTTGTTGTTATTATTTGTTTATTCATTTTTTTTGTGAGATTGCCTAACCTTGGATACAGGAAACTTCAACTATCACTAATAACCCTGACACAATAGCGACAAGATTGCTAAAATGTCACTTCTTTAAGACGTTACTCTCCTTATAAAAACAAAATGGAGGGAAGTAACAGCCTAAAGAAGGTGTAAAATAAATGTTCTCTCCCTGGATTTGGGGCCAGTGTCCAAAGTAAAGAAACCTCCCCTACTGTAGCATTTTTCTTTCTTTCTTTCCATCTACTTTTTTATAGTAGGAGTGTAAAATAGTTGCAGCCATCAATTTTAAATATAATAGGTTGGTTTTAATTCAATTTAAACTTAAACGACAAATAATTTATAAGAAACGACAATGCTCTAAAAAGATTTTAGATTTTCTCATTTCATTATTATTTTATCATCTGGGTCTCACCTTGGTCAAGCTCAAAATCACTAAAATTTGATTTAGAAATGGACAGACTTGACAAAAGAATAATTACAAGATAAGAAGAACTTTTTATATACTAAATTTTTAAATTTTTTGTCATAAATCATGAATTTGAAACCCGTATACATCGGTCATGACAAAACAAATAAAATAACTTGTGGATTTTTTTCCGAACTAACTTTCCATATTACGGATTTTTTCCCGAACTAACTTTCCATACATCAAAATTTGCTGAAAACGAATTAAATTCTGCTGAAAGATGGCTAAAAGTATTAAAATAATGCATTGCCATCGTGTTCTGAGCTATTCTAGAAGTTTCAAATGTCTAGCTCGGGAAGTTAGTTAAAAATTGATTTCAAGATTTGTACAGGACCCACAAACAAACAAACAAACAAACAAACAAGAAAGCAAGCTAATAAAAACGTTGTAAAAATATATGAAAGGGAGCTTGTGACAGCTTTTAATTTTTGGTATATTCAGTGTGGACAACAAAACAAACGATTGTTTTCAACTCCAAAGTTTTGATAACCCTCTTTTGGGTTATCTTAACTTTTTTTTCTTCTATTTTACTCTAACCATGTCAATTAATAATATATAATTTCAATTAGTAATGTTAAATTGGGAACCCTTAGCATTCAACCTTGGATAAGTTATAAACACATGAGGTAAAAACATAGTGTATAGTTCTGCTACAGTGTGACCATTTCATATAGTCCTAAACTGATCCAACTCCCAGTATTCTAGATGTGTAAGACCACTAGCGCTGCTCTAGAATTTGTCGGTTAAAATTGTAAACTACTTATGATCTTTTGACATACCTAGAATTCTAAAATATAAACAAATACTGGTTTTCAGATATTTGTACTATTTTGTAAATAAACAAAACAAAAAAAAACCAGCCTCGGTGGCCGTATGAGATGCGCGGTTGCTCCATATACGAAAGTTCCCGGGTTCAAACCTAGTAAACTGACAAATTAATTTATTTCTTTGAATTAAGAAGCTCAAAATCTTTTGAAGGGCATAAAAGATTTAGTTACAATATTAACCACCAAATTCTTGGCAGCGCTAGTAGTCTAACACAGGTAGATAAAGAGGGGAGTTGGAAATCTTTCCGTTTAAGGATTCTATGATCGCTGGTCTATTTGTATAGTTGAACTATACTCTAAAAAATTTTAATCCTATAAAATTACTACAGGTCTAGTTTTGATTCCTCCTCATTTGGCCACACTGTATAGTAATATTTTGTCGTTTCCGCGGAAAAACCTGCTATGTGTTTTTTTTTTTTATTTTTTGTTTTTTTAAGAAGTTTTTTTTAAGAAAACACCTGGTATGTGAATTTCTTAATAGATTTTGAATGAATTCATCTTCAGACGCAGGCTTCATTTTCAGCTATGTGAATTTTCAAATGAAAACTCCTTTATAAAATATTTATTTTATTTAACATTAATTTAATAAAGCATTAATAACAATATATAAAGCATTAACAAACAAATATTTTAAGTATCTGGAAAATAAATTCCTTTTAAGCATAAAGCTGAAGGCTGTTTAAACACAAATATCGAAACATTTTGTGTCCCACTATAGTCGTTAGATTTTTGTTTCCTCTCCTGTAAATTATTGAAATTGCTCATAGCTGGTTTTTCCACAGCAACGAAGATTTCTGTATAGAGAGTATAGTTGAACTATAGGAATGTAATAATTTGCATATAGCTGACTATAACTTGAGCTCATGTGAACATATACAGGGTGGTCCAAAAGTCTCCCCCCCCCCCTCTTAACTTTTGAACATTTGAGATAAATTAATGAAACTTGGGGGATCTCTACCATGCCAAGGGAAGTTTGTTTTCATGCTATCACCCACAAGGGGCAACCACTCACTTTGCGGGAAGTAACAGCCTAAAGAAGGTGTAAAATAAATGTTCTCTCCCTGGATTTGGGGCCAGTGTCCAAAGTAAAGAAACCTCCCCTACTGTAGCATTTTTCTTTCTTTCTTTCCATCTACTTTTTTATAGTAGGAGTGTAAAATAGTTGCAGCCATCAATTTTAAATATAATAGGTTGGTTTTAATTCAATTTAAACTTAAACGACAAATAATTTATAAGAAACGACAATGCTCTAAAAAGATTTTAGATTTTCTCATTTCATTATTATTTTATCATCTGGGTCTCACCTTGGTCAAGCTCAAAATCACTAAAATTTGATTTAGAAATGGACAGACTTGACAAAAGAATAATTACAAGATAAGAAGAACTTTTTATATACTAAATTTTTAAATTTTTTGTCATAAATCATGAATTTGAAACCCGTATACATCGGTCATGACAAAACAAATAAAATAACTTGTGGATTTTTTTCCGAACTAACTTTCCATATTACGGATTTTTTCCCGAACTAACTTTCCATACATCAAAATTTGCTGAAAACGAATTAAATTCTGCTGAAAGATGGCTAAAAGTATTAAAATAATGCATTGCCATCGTGTTCTGAGCTATTCTAGAAGTTTCTAGAGAAGGTTCTAGAAGTTAGTTAAAAATTGATTTCAAGATTTGTACAGGACCAACAAACAAACAAACAAACAAGAAAGCAAGCTAATAAAAACGTTGTAAAAATATATGAAAGGGAGCTTGTGACAGCTTTTAATTTTTGGTATATTCAGTGTGGACAACAAAACAAACGATTGTTTTCAACTCCAAAGTTTTGATAACCCTCTTTTGGGTTATCTTAACTTTTTTTTCTTCTATTTTACTCTAACCATGTCAATTAATAATATATAATTTCAATTAGTAATGTTAAATTGGGAACCCTTAGCATTCAACCTTGGATAAGTTATAAACACATGAGGTAANTAATTTATCTCAAACCGTTCAAAAGTTAAAGGGGGGGGGGGGAGACTTTTGGACCACCCAGTATACTAGTTACTACATCTATAGCAAAAACTATGATAGTTTTCGATCCCTTGTGTATGTGGCTTTAGGGTGTTACATTAGTATAATTCTATTGTTACATAGAATAGTTAATATGCACGACATGATGTACTGTACCATAAATCTATTTAAAGACTCGCTTTCCGGTGGAACAACCAAGTATCTGCAAATATTTTATGAAATTAAAGTAAAGATGTCGAGGACTGGGTAGCTTGTATGGTGGTGCGGTTAATCATGTTAAGCAGCATGAGGCGTTGTCAGTTGTTGGATGGGTGACCGCTACCTCTGACCCCATACACCTCTGCTTGATGTCCAATCAGCATTGTTTAAACAAATGGGAATTTACTTAAACAGAGTAGCACCACCTGGTTTTGGTCTGGGAACCATGATTTTCTCTCTAAGTTCGATATAAATCGAGATATGGTGAAATCGAGACATGGTTAAAACTCTTTAACGCTTAAAATATATGTCAAATGGAACGACTTATTATCTTTTGGGCCACTATTACAATAGTCACTGTATATTAAATTATTTATTGCTAGTTTTTGGTTCGCAATTACTTCATTATTCTACTGGATGAGCGAATATATAACTTTTATTTCTTCTGTTTCATTACACTCAGTATACGCTAGAATCAAATCATTATTTATATAATTAAAATAAAATTAATCTGTGTTAAAAAATATATACTTAAAAGAATCGATAATTATATAACTTGTTGTACGTTGTTTAAATATATGAATATCTTATATTCAAATTTGATTACAATTCTACTTATTGTTGATACCTTTATTTTTCTAAGATGCACTTTTAAAAATTATGGAATTTCAATTTTTTTTCATTCTGTTTAAAATGTATAAATTTACAATGTTATTATCTAACACTTATTCCTATTAATATTAGTGCCTTGGATTAGAGGAAATAGTAATGTTTTATAATTAGTAAGAAAAGGATTGAATAAAGGATAGAATATTATCTTAAGGCATTAAAATTAAAAATGAATTGATTGGTTTATGGAATCGGTTAGATTTATATTTATATTTTTATTTTCATATGATAAAAAAACATATCAAATATATTTGTACAGTTGCAGCTGGGGATGATTCTGTATTTTTTTTTTTTTTTTTTTTTTTTTTTTTGACACATATCCGAATTTGACGTTTATAATTTATTTATATTCATTTGATATTTATTCACTCCTTACTATCTCAGTGGTCAGTTTACATGGTGAGAGTTAACATAACTTAAAACTCTCACCGTGTAAACTGTACACTACTGCAATAGTGAGGTGTGAATAAATATAACACTTTATTTCTTATCTTATTCTAATCTATCTTAAGGCTCTACCGCTCTTTGAGATTAGAAAAATCATTAAAATGAAAATTTTATTGGTTCTAAGCAAGATATCAAAAATCTAATCACAGGCTTCATTCCTAATTTTAATTCTGCACAATTTGAGTCATATTTCAACTTCCTACTACAATAAATACAACAGATATTTCAATACAATGGGTTTTATCGTTGTATTGAAATGGTGCCTGTACTATTTATCATAAGAAGTTGAAATAGGGCTCAAATTGTGCAGAATTAAAATTGGGAATGAAGCCTGTACTTAGATTTTTTATATCTTGCTTAGAACCAATAAAATTTTCAGTTTAATGATTTTTCTAACCTCAAAGGGCGGTGGTGCCTTAAGGTGTATCTCTTTACAGTGTATAAGCATTACAAAAGGACTTCCAAGCTTTTCTTTTTAAGTTAACTAGCTTTTCTTTTTGTTTTAACTCTGGACCATGTTGTATGTTGGGCACTTAAGTGTTGATGGACCATGTTGTATGTTGGGCACTTAAGTGTTGATGGACCATGTTGTATGTTGGGCACTTAAGTGTTGATGCCCCATGTCATCCATAAACAGCAAAAGTTAGTTTGTATTGATTAAAAAAAAAAAATTGTGCACTTTTAATTCGCTAATTATAACCAACAGAAGAAGATGTAATAGTTTTTTTTATTAACATATTTGCTATTGTGGGTTTTGGACAAGAAAAAAGTTTACTAAGCCTCAAAATAATAAAGTAGGCTGGAGGGTTTATTTGGAATGAAAATCCTTTGAGTGATGTATATTTTTATTGCATCAAAGCTTTCAATCAGGGCACCTGAGCTTCTTCGGTGATCTACTAATTCAAATTTTACAATTGTACAGGAAAAAACAAGTCGTTTTGAATTACAAAGAAAAACATTCTAAACTTTTTTTTTTCTTTCTATACAATTCATGTAAAAATTTTATTAGTAGATCAGTGAAGAAGCTCAGGTTCCCTGGGTAAAAGCTCTGATGAAATAAAATTGCACAATAAAAAAAAACTTTTTATTTACTATTTTTTAAATTTTCTCTCATAAATCATAAATTTGAAACCTGTCAAAATGGAAGATTGTAAAAATGGGTCATGTCAAAACAAATAAAATAACTATTTTTAATAACTAATTGCGGATTTTTTCCGAACTAACTTTCCGTACAGCAAAATTTGCTGGAAACTAATTAAATGTCTAGCTACTCAGGAAGTTAGTTAAAAATAGATTGCAAGATTTGTACTGGACAAACAAACAAACAAGAAAGCAAGCTAATAAAAATGTAGTAAAAATATACATCACTCAAAGGATTTTTATTCCAAATAAACCCTCCAGCCTACAGTAATATTTTACAAGTCCAAAAATTAAATATCTTTTACTCAAAATAATAAATTCAGTATCATGTGTGTACAAAATGATAAAAAAATTAGTTCAGCCTGTAGACTTCACTATTATTAAATTTACCGATTCCTAATTTTGTAAATATTCCAAGTTCATTCATTTTTTCAACAATCATAGGTAAAAACCTTTCTACCTACCCTTACTTCAATCTTTTTCTTCTATGGTCTATTAAAAATGTGGTTTTTATCATTATAAAAAATTATATACATTGTTTTCAGCCACATTGTAATATTTAATGTGCCTTTTTCATAGTGATAATTATTTTTTTAAATAAAATAATAAAATTAAGTGAAAAAAAAAATTCACTTTCTTTTATTTCAAAAAGTATATTTTAAATTAACTGTAATTTTGTACATAATATCAAGTTTATAAATATTTTTATATTGCATAAAATACAAATCATTTGATGTGATAATTGATTTTCTTTTTGGATGCCCTATTACTATTGCGTTAATGTGTCATATGTGTGGTTTTTTTTTTAACATGAGCATTTACTTATTTGTTTTAAATGTATAATCAAAAGTATGTTGTTTTTTTTTTTTTTTTAAAGAATTAAATTATTTATGAAGCATGCATTTATTGTTTTTAAAAATGTATAATTTATAACGCTTAATATTTAAATTATTTTTTCAATTTAATTAATACATTTTTTTAAAGAATTTGCATTCAATTTTGTTTACATTGTATAAATTTTGTGTTTAAATTTATCAGACCAATATTTTTTATATAAAGGAAAGAATACTTAATTCTCAAACAAGCTAAAATAAACTTAAAGAAACTCAAGCTTGAAGATAAACACTTAAATTTTACTCAAACTACAGTATGCGTGTTACAAGTTGTGACTTTTGACGCTCAGATTGGCCAACGTAAAAAATAAAGCCACTAGGCCTGTTGGAGGGGTGGGGCCAGTGACATTTTTGTTTGCCTAGTTGGCCCTACCTTCTAGAATTCAAAATCCTGACTTCTCATTGGCTCCCCACCATAATTTTCTGGATTTTCCTATGCTGTCAGAAGT
>KZ652056.1:65531-92657 GCA_001010745.2 Gerris buenoi
TTTTTTTTTCAAACTTAATCATGCTAAATGCAATTATTCATTAATGAATAAAAATAAGGGGGTTGACATTGTTAAAAAAATACAACACACCCTGTGGAATCAGTAATAATACTACACTAAAAATAATAATGCTATTGTAGAAATAAGTTTTGCATAGAAAAACTTGTTGGACAAATTCTTTAATGTAGAATTGCATTTAACATGATTAAGTTAGAAAGAAAAATATTTTATACCTATTTCACATTTTTATAATGATAACTTACATTGGTCAAATATCATAAGAGTTAACTTTTACATAGTCCATAGTATATGGTCTTTTACATAGTCAATATGGTCATTTAGGGTTGACCTATGGACAGTATGGTCTGCAAACCTCATTAATTTAATGTGAAAAAAATCCGCTCATTCATCTCACTTATTTGGGTAATTATAAAAATGAAGACATCTCCTCTAGGTAACACGTAAGGTGGTCTGTATGCATTTTTACTGTCGTTTTTTTTACAAAAACTCAATCACAGCTCAAAAAAATTGCATATCAACTAATAGTGTTATGGTACTTAAATTGAAGGGGAATAAATGGAGAAGTTTTACTGAAATTTGGCAAACTGTAGCTTATGACCTTTTGGCTAAATTACAGGCTTAAACAAAAATAAATTTTAATTTTTTTGATAAAATTAACAATAAAATGAAATTTATGGATGTTTTGCTCCTTAAAAGCCTTTGAAATAGACATTTTCTAAACTGAAATTTTCTCCTCTTTCTAACGGTACCTTTATTTCAGCTCTATCACCAATATTTTAGGTGCAGCAATCGATTATTTAAAGTAAAATGGACGTACCTTGGAAAATAACAAAAAAATGTATTGTGGCGAAACTATTGAGAATTGACCCATGGTATATATAGTGTTTTTTGTTCCAAATGATGAATGATGGGTAGAGTCTGCCCTCCTCGTTTGTTACATCTTCGACAAAACACCCTGTATAGAAGTATTTCCATAGAACGAAAATAATTTCTCTACAACATACAAAATTCTTAGAAAAAAAGGACAAAGATCCGACAGACAAACGTTCTGTGAATTAATACTGATGGTGTTTTTGCTTTCTTATATTTTCTCAGAACCATTTTTAGGTGTTTCTTGCTCTAGTACTCTAGTATGTAGTATTACGTATTCTACTTCCATTAATAAGTTGAATCAGAATCATCTTTGCAAAGTGTAGAGAAATTTAGAATTTCGAAAAGTCTAGTTTCATTTTAGAATTAATTTCCAACCCGTATAAAGCTCTTGACTTTGAATTTTAATTTCTTTGAAGCTCTGTAAGTACACTGACAAGTTCAAGGAGATATAAGACAGTTTTTAAACAATAATTGCTTTATGCGTTGGAATCTGTGAACTGTAAGTTATATTTTATATTATTGTTATTTATTGCTTGATACATTGTGTTTATTTTTATTACATATGCATGTATTAATGTAATTTTACTAATTTTTTTTTTATCAAAATAAATAAGTAGGGGAGACTGTTGTACCTTGGATCAAAATTTACTTTTGAATTTTTTAAAAAGCCATTTTTTTAAATATAATAACGGAAAGAGTCTCTCCTGATAACACCATTATTTCTACACACTATGTATTTTTTGAGAGTTTAAATATTAAACAGTTGTAGGGGAAAAAAATATATTTCTATTTTATTAATATGTGATCAATGGTACAAGACCATAATGTACCATTGATCACGTCTTAGTATTACTTATATTATCTTCCTTAAGGAAGATAAAATGGATTAAAAACAATATTTTTTGAACAGGAATTTTTATTGTAATCATTTTTATTAAATTTGTATTGTATAATTTTTAATTGTTTAAAAATGTCTAAAAATTTGTTAAAAATCGTTAAAAAACGTTAAAGTTAGAAAAGTCTTCTTGTAACCTCAGTTCAAGCAGAACCACTTAATTCGACTTGGGTTGGCAGTTTTACCACAATATTTTCGGGTAAGGATATTGTTGTGATCCAAGGTACACGATGGTGCATTTTTCCAAACTTAACCTTCTCAACACTCTAGGTTATGTTTAAAACTGAAATATGGCATAAAAAATTAATCACCAATAAGTGGTGATTCAGATGCAATGTGATTTAAAAGACAAAACACAATTGTAATTTTTTAAAAAAATAAAGAGTAAAACCAAAAGTTGTTACTTTTTGGGGTAAAAAAATGTTATTTTTATTTTATTCGAAAACAACAGGACATAGACAACAACTGTCAGGCTTGCAAGAACTTGACTAAGTATTAACATTGTCTTAGTACATTTGTGTCACCTAGATAGCAGCATCTTCCAAGAAACTGAAGGGTGATCCAAGGTACACTGTGATCAAGGTACAACAGTCTCCCCTATATGGTTGTTATTCTTAAAATTCTTATAAATAAATATATATTATAAGTTCATCATTAAGAAAAATTCTACATAACGAAATTTCTATAAAAACAATTTACCATCAAGTTGGTTACATGGAGGTCCGACTGTAATTAGAGAGAGCCTAGGCTGGACATTAATGATTCAAGTCTTAGACAAAAACGGACTTCAGTTGTTTGGGCATATTAAACTTACGAAAGAAAAATGATTCTCCACGGCAAGCTCTATAAGTTCAAAGTTGGATGACTTAGAGGGAGAAAGCAAAACACTTGGAACGGACAACATTTCTACCATCTTTAGAGAGAAAGGAATCATTTGGCACCAAGACAAAATAACGTAATTTGTACTTTCAAAATAAAAATAAATACACTAATATTTGGTACTTCTTTTATTGTCTACATCAAAAATATTTTACACTCTACACTGGTTTCAGCATGTCTGCCATCATCAGTGGTTCAGATTGTATCATCATCAGATTGTACTTAACCACTGATGATGGCAGACATGCTGAAACCGGTGTATAAAAGTATAAAATATTTGTGTTGTAGACATTAAAAGTACCTAACATTAAATAGTGGTTTTTTTTTTACCACAATACCGAATGGTGTTTTATTTTTTAAATATGAGATAAAATAAAATCAAAGTACAGAAATAATCACATAAAATTTTTTTAGGTTTAAGATGATGATTGAGGTTTATGAGTTTATAATTAAAACGATTTCTTTGAGATGTCTCGGAAGAAAATTGTTCAATTATCTTTTGCTTGAAGATGATAAATTACTTTTGTTTACAAACAGTTAATTATTATTTAGGTTTATTTCTTAAATCTTTTTTTATGTTAAGATTTTTATGTGTTAAATCTTTGTAAAAAATATAATTATATTTTATTGTTTTAATTATTTTTAAACCTTTTCTTGATCTCTTTGAGGAATTGAGAAGCTTGCTTTTGATTTTGAAACCGTAGTTCCACACCCGCCGCTAGATAGCATCACAGTCGAGGTTAGCCGAGCACGTGGTGCGAAAAAAATGAACGTTTTGTAGCAATTTGACGCTGCTATCAGTTGAATCGGAACTTGTGCATGTCCAAAAAGTGTTTCAACAGTCGAATTTATCCTTAAATTTCGAGAAATTAAGGTAAATGTAAAGGGGGGAGGCTACTGCGCATGCGCCGTGCCACACCGCTAATTCTGCTGAAAAAACAATGATTTACTGCTTTTAATAGCGTTATTTTAGTAGAAAATGCAACAAAATAGCATTATTTTGCTTCAGGATGGAAATTAGAGTAAAATTTGAAGCCAGGGAAGGGGATTTATAGAGGTCGGGAGGGAGGGGTGGGGCGGGCCGACCTGATACCGCAGGCGCACCCTTCAGCTGTTTCCCGCCAACCCACTACAACAAAACGCTTTGAGGCGTTGCACGTACGCTCCGTCGCTGGTTCATGGTTTTTTTATTTCTTAGTGCGTGAGTGTTGAAAAACCGTCGTATTTTGTGAATTTTCCGTCGTGTTAATTATGTCTGGTGAATTACAACATGAAGATAAAGTTCCATTGGAAGAATTCCATCATTATGAAGAGGATATTCTGACGTATTTGAGGTAAATGCGGTCACCTTTCTCAAACGGCCATATTTACATCTAGCTGCCGCCTTGAAACCTCGTAGTAGCCGGTTATTTCTTTCGATAAAACTTTCGTTTTCTCCCGATTTTTAGTAGTTTAGGATTGTAAAACGTATTATTTTAACGTATTCAATATTTTTATACTGTAAAATGTTATTCTTTAGCGGAGATAATTTATGATTTTTGCTTGCTGCCGGTGGGTCAGCTGTTAACTCTTACGTCCTTCAACTCGTGTTCAGTAAATAACTCTATCTCTTATCAATCCCCCCTACACCGTTCTCAAATTGTTGATTCATAAAAAGAATATTATCTTATGAATTTATAACAGCGGGTTTTATTTAAAATAGATTAATTTTAACGGCCCGAATACTGGGATAAATCCGTACCACGTTACAGCTGTCGAGTGTTTGATAACGCCGTCGTGCCTTCATATTTTTTTTAACACGCTTTAATATTTACATTAGGCGTAGAAAATAAATTTATTTGATAAATCGAAGATAGAATTTTAATTCTTCGACGGATTATTTTATTTTATATAATAGCATTTTTTCGGTTACTTCTATTTGAACTTGCATAAATCTATGAAACTCGATGAATTCGCTGACCTATAACCTATTATTTTAAATTAAATATTTTTTGCTGTCTTTACTAATTTAAGAATTTATTTTTATTTAACGGTTTATTTATATTTATGAATATACTATACACCATCGCGAACTCATTATTTTTTTTATAGTTAATTTTATTAATAGATTATTAAATGATGAAACAGAATTATTTATTCAAAATCACCATGAATTAAAAATAAATAAAAAATCAGTCTTAGGTTGTAAATTTTGTTTCATGCAGATATAATCTTAGTTATTTATTTGAACACAAATGTTTCTATTGCAATTCTGTTAAAATTGATTTTTAAAAACTAATTAAGCCACTCCGAGGTTTGAAGGCTCAAGATTTGCTGTAACTTTTTATATGGTTTTTAATAAATTTAATGTGTAGTTAATTTTGTTTATGTTTACCTTAAAATATATTGTTATTTATCTTTGCCGTACAGTTTTATTTATTTTATCGTATAATCGCATTTGAATTTGAGATATCCCTTGTCAGTATGTTGTTTTTTCCATAACATCTGTCCATTTGTTATTGTTTTATTTTTATAATCAGTATTTATTTTTCAATATCAATATTTTATAATACTCCTCGATATTAAAAGGGGTTTATTAAATGTAGGCTAATTACAGTTACATATTTTTTTTTTGGCCTTTATTTTTTATTATACCTAATTTTTTTTAACTTACATAATGCCATATATGTATTTTTATTCTGACTTTTTTGTCCTTCTAATTTAAATTATTTTTAAATAATATTTCTATGAGTATTATTATAATACTATAGAATATTCTATCAACAATATTTTACCTAAACATGTGCACCCTTTACTCCCTTGAGTTAACTGTTTTAAAGATTTTTTTTTTTATTTTAAAAATGTACTTACAAAATGGTCAATCTTTATCTTTGAATTAGTTTACCTACTCTACCTTTTATTTATTTATTTTTTTTTCAAATTTTTTAGTGCTCTGAAAAACTACTTTTTATTAACTATTGTTTTAATAGCGTTATCTTTTAAATTATTTTTCTTTTACTTCTTAAACCTTGATAGATATATAATGATATTATTACTATAATTATATTATATTAATTAAAAATAATTGAAGTAAATATCCACTAGGGATAATTTTTACTCCACCCAGTTATTTTTAAGTAAATTATAATTATATTATATTAATATAAGAATTAAGTAAAGATTCACTAGGGATAACATTCACTTTTTCTAGTTATATATTGTTTTAGTAAATTATTAGATTTTAGTTAACTACATTTAAGAATTTCACTGGTTTTATCAATTAATTAGGTATTCGAAAAAATAAATTTTCAAATTTATCAAACAAATAATTTTTATTTTTGTCATAAATATTTTGAAATTTTAAAAACAGTATTTAATTATACGTTTTTCTTTTCTTTTTTAAAAATGTCTATATTTAGTTTGTGAATGTTGGTATTGTTTTGATTAGTTATTCCGTGTGTAAAATCACATGGAGTAAAGTTAACAGCAGTCTTTGCATTCATTGAGCTAGTAGTTCCATTCACGAAATACAAAATATTTAACTTGTTTTAGTAAAAATATCAAACAGAAGAACTGTTTTATACGTTAAGATTTGTTTCTTTATGGTTTGTATAAATGTAGACGGTTGAAAAACCAGTTGGAGAAGTCGGTTTGGCGACACAGGTTGTAGGATTACATCTGAGTGGCCGAGCCACCATAAGGAAAAAATATAAAAATATTATACTTCAGAGCTTTCTGTGCAAACTTAGTTCAATGAACTTTTATTTGAACTTAACCTCTTTATAAGATATTAAGAAACACTTTTTATTTTAATCTTTTTGCTTAATTTAATATTTTTAATAAAAAAATATTGGGGGTTTTCATCTGTGTCACACCAAGTTACCAGGTTGTGAGTTAAGTAATTTAATGTTCTAAGCTACCTACTTAAATCCAACTTTACACATCTTTCTATGTGCAAACGCGACCAACAGTAACTTAAAATTTTAAATGTCACGCGTCTAGATTATTTAAATGTTGCCCAAGGGTAAAGTAGCAATTATTTCTCTGTTTAACCAAACATTTTAATTGAAAAAAAAAAAATGAAAAAAAAATGATCATTATGGATTTTTACTACATTAGATATATAGAGGCCTGTGGTTCAAGTCCATTTTTAGAGGAGTCTATTTTTCTCTGTCTGTCTCCCATTGTTAAATATTAATTATAATTAGATATCTAGAGTGCTAACATTGCATTATCTAATGCAACTATTATTAACATTTAATGTTCAAAAGAGAACTTTATTGGTGTATACAAAAATATTATGCCCATGACTCAATCCATGTGTAGAGACCGTATGGATGTTCCTACCTGACAAAGAGCCTGCGTAACGTAGTTGGGTTTTTCACAGCTGGCCTCTCACACCCTGCTCTACTTTCTGCTTTTTTCAAATGTTTTAAAAAGTTTTTTGGTTTTTTTTTGTTTACAGTCTTGTAGATATTTGCAAATTGCTAAGAATTATTTTGCCAATACATTTATGAATATGTTTAGTTACTTCATTTCTCTGATAAAATCTTTTCCCTTTTGGGAGCACTTAATATTATATCAGAAATAGGAATCCTTGCTTCTTTTAGTGATAGGGGGCTTTTAAATTTAGTTTTAATAGTTTTATTTAATACTACAATAGTAGCAATGAAATTACTTCTTGTTAAAACTTTTGGCTAATCCATATTGTCCGTCCCAGAGAAATTTCCCTAAAGGGAGGTTCGAGGTGGCTTTAAATCTCAGCCTGGTACAATATAAATTTACACTTATTAAACACTTAAATTCGTAATTTTTATGTGAGTGTTATTTATAAATAGTTTTGAAAAGAAAGGATGTATATATCATTATTAATGTCCATATTATTATTATTTTTTTTGTGATTTACCTTGTAAGGTTTTTTGTTCTATAAAGAATAAACACCAGATAATATAAAATATTGGTGAATGGTGTGTAGATTGTTATTATACTTAACACCATTATTACGGTGTCGAGTATTTGTGGTTCAGCATAAATTAATGGATTTCAACACTTAAAATTTTGATTAAGCGTTTAAATTGCTCTGATAATTAGTTTTTTTGCAGGTTTAGAATTAGAAATAACATAATGGATAATAAAAATGTTAATAATGATAAACGGTTATTAAAATTATCTTTTTTCACTTATTGATTTTGATGATCAATGCCGCTCTGTTTGGGCCTGTATATTTGTTAAAGCGTTGGAATACATTAACTGGCAAGTTTATTTAGGAAGTATAAAGCGAGGCGGAATTTGTTATTTCGGTTTGGTTTCGAGACACGGTTATGTGCGAGCGTGGTTATGCCCTGGGTCGGAGTGGAACAAGGCCAACACCTGTTTCCATTGATGTTCTATTATTTAGCAGAACAATAGACCGCCGGCGCACAGGTCTCGCCCTCGCCTCTTTCACGCCTCGCCACAATTAACTGCTTAATTCATGTACTTGCTCTTGCCACCGACGTTTTTAACACATTGATAAAAGATAACGACTTGGAAAAAAGTTTTGTGAATGTATTTGAGATAGAAGAGTGGGACAGGCCGCTAGGATTTGGCATTCCCTTACTACTTAATATGGAAACGTGATTTCTTTCTTTCAACGCGTATTAGAAACAAGTGTACGAATTCCTTCCCTGTGAAGAAAGGCACGATTTTTGTTCATAGTGTGGTTTTTTTACACTCTATCTGTTAAAACCTTTTTCTAGAGACCCAGTGAACTTTTTCATAAATGTTTTTTTTTTTTTTAAATTATATTGACACTTTTATACCATCCTTTTTAAAATTTACTGTGATTATTTTATAAGTTTTAATTTTTTTATATATAAATAATTTCCAATGAAACTCATTTGTTTCTCAAATTAATACTCTTTTCACAATTACTATTAACTTTTGGCAGATTGGCCAACCCAAATGAGGGAAAATATAAAGCCACTAGCCACGTGGGAGGGGTGGGGCTAGTGACAATTTTGTTTGCCTAGTTGGCCCGACCTTCTAGAATTCAAAATCCTGACCTCTCACTGGTTCCCCACCCTTATTTTTCGACCTTTTTACTTTTCCTTACCTTTAAAATTAAAAGTATTGTTTTCACCCGAAAAATCCCATTCGAGATTTCAATGGAGTTATCTCGGTTTGAATATGTTTAATACCATTTGCGTGGTTCTTAGTTAGATGTTTGTGTGTGCCTAGTTGGCCTCAACTTTTTGAATTCAAAATCAAGTGCTCTCATTGGCTCCCCTCCACCATTTTTTCAATGTTCCATGCTGTCTAAAGTTGATAATAATTGTAAAAAAAAAAAAAAAAAATAGTATAATTTCTGTGGTATAGTGTCATTATTCAAGATGTGTCATTTTTTACAGGATTTTAAATACTTACATTAACATCAATAGAATAGATAGATTCATCATCCATCTACTGCTAGGTTGTTTCAAAGTTTTTTAACGAAACCATTAAGTAGATTGGATAAAGTATAAAATCTAGAAATAAAATTGATTAGTTTAATGTCCCTGATAAAATACATATATTATGTAGTCCTTGTTAGACTAATAGTCCTTAAGGCCAAACGCACACAGGAGACTTTGCCTGCAGACAGTTTTGTACAAGACAGGCTTGTACTGCATAAGGAAGTGAGCACACTGGAGGCAAAGACAGGTGCAAGACAAAATAGTCCTCCAGTCTAGGAGATGTTCCAACACATTTCTTTCCGCAGACTTTTATGCAGAAATCCCAGCAATTTCCACGAGATCTATTACGCTGGGTACAAGATATTCGACTGTCTTGCCTCCAGTGTTGCAAGGTCACAACCAAGACGCTTCGGATACAGTTTGCAGACTGTTTTGTCTCCTGTGTGCGCCTGGCCCTTTTCAAGTTTAGTATAATTTAATTAATAATAGTCGCAACTTATGGCTGCATCGATATTGTTGCTAGTCATTCGCCAAGCTATAATGCCATTCGGAAATATTTTTTTGTGTTATTTGTAGTTTTACTATTCTCAAAATGTAATTTATTTTTCTTATCATTTTAAATTGGACAGCAAACAGGTCAAGTGTCTGATTTAACTGAGTTACATTTGGCCATCCTAATTTGAAGAATTCATTATTCCGGATAATCTTTCTTTTAAACCGCCTTATCCCTTTTCCAGCAATATCCCCTATATTTGTTCAAACGAAAGATTATGTTTAGTGTAAAGCGTTAGTTTTACCACCTACTATTCGGGGAAAGCTCAAAGATTAAAATAATTACGTGAATACCAGTGAAAGTAAGTTACCCATGTTGTAATCTCTTTATTTTGGGAATTTTAGGGTGAACCTTTCCTTTGCCTTTTGGTCAACCACCTGTGTAAGCTCATGGGGAAATTACCAAGAGTCGATTCCGATGGAATTCAGCTAACTTCTTATCCTATTAGAAGAAATACTGATCCAAATAATTGTTGTTGAAATTTTGTTATATTTATAAAAGGTATAGCCATGCTTATAATTTTTCACGGGAGCTACAGTCTATAAGATTAGAGTTGGCACAATCGAAGGCGGGAAAAAACAAATGTGGAGGTAGTTTTGGGGTTATAAAAAGGGAAAATCGGTGTTGCCATGCTATATATATATATATTTTTTTTTTTTGTGGAACAGGGGTAGAGTAGAGCATTTTTTTGTTGCATTCAACATGGGGGACCAATAAAATCGTTTCCCTTAAAATTTTCCCGCCTTTTGATTGTGCCAACTCTAATCTTATAGACTGTAGTTCCCTATATAGAGTGGTATTTGCAGCTATAAATAGCTATCTAATTCGTTTTCCATTATCATATTAGAGTGTAAGTGGTTCAACAACATATTACCATTACAACATATGAAAATACACCTGATTCTTATTGTGTATAATATTTAAAATGCAAACAGCTGATTTTTTTTCTTTCTTGGTTTTTGAATCGAAAAACTGCGTTGGCATTTTATTTATGATTGTTGTTATTTTCAAGCCACAATGGCGACCTTGATTCTTCATATGACTCACTCCCATTATGAGTTTTTGTTTGTTTCTTTCGTCAGCTCTCGTATTCATATTAATTGGTCCAAGGTATATAGTGTAGTGTTTAGTGAGTCAATTGTATATTTGATCAGCTGATTTTTCTTTTATTTATTTTGTCCGGTTTGTTTTATCATCTATGATGTGTTTGAAAGAGCGTTGGCATTCTTTAACACTCCTAGTTTTTTAAAAAGTCTATTTTTAGAATGTAATAGATAGATGACATAGTATTAGAGGGGTGATGCAATAACTAACGAGCGGAATGTCAGTTTCCGGCTATTACAATCAGAGTGAGACAGAATTTAGAATGTGAAAAAAAAGAAATGAAAAAAAAAAACAAACAACAGAAAACAGAAAAAGAAATAGAATAAAACCTGTGCTTCTGTTCAAAGAGTAACATGATAACTTATTACATAATTCCTTGTTAATATTTTTTTACATTTCAGTGTTATAATTATTCTAATTGACTACACGTTGGAAGGACGTTGGGTTTTTTCATGGATCTGTAGCGCATTAGTTTGGGAGCGTGTTGAACCTTCCCCTTGTGTTTGGAAGAGAACAGCTGTTTCGGCCCCTCGCTCCCGCCCAAACCGGGCTTTCTTGTTTGTTCACACTGTCAGCTGATCCCCGGGCTATCACTCCCTCCCAGATGATCCCAAAACAATATCGTGTTTTCCAACGTAACTTGAAATCATTGAACACATGTGTTAGTGTGAGTCACTTCCTAGGCTAAATCATCTGAAATTGTGACAATATTCGTCTCTCTCAAGTTAAAATCGTTTTTTGCTGTTACTGTTTTGAACTCTCCGAGATCATAACTGATGATTTCTTTCTGAATTTTAGTAATTTCTATTTGAGTTAACTACTATAAATGAAAATTTGTCTCGGAATCATTGTGTAAAACTTGGGCCATATTGAAGAAAAAAGAAAAACAAAAAAATGATTCTTAAATCCACCATAGTGAACTAATATAATTAATTTTATATAATTAACTAATTTTCCTGCGTGTGTCTGTCTGTCCGTCCGTCCGTCGCCTGCTCTCATGCCTATACCTTTCGTCCGTTCACTTTGAAATTTGGCATGTAAATGTCTTGTACCTACCCACACATGTTAAAAATATAGCGACTTAAAAAAAAATATTTTTCAAAAAAATTGCCAAAAAAAAAACTTAAGTGTTAATTTTTTTTTTCGACACCGTGAGGGGTATGATATGAAAGGGTATGTCGAGCTGATTACAAAAATATATAATTCTTTGGTTTATAACTTTGATAGCGTAGCCAAGTTTGAAGTGGGTATGAAAAGTGTCGTCCCCCCTTCTATCTCGCTTATGTGAAGTGCACAAAATCTGAAAAAATTCCTTAACATTCTTCGGCCAAAAGTAAAGATACCACTTTTTCGAAATTTCTAGAAAAAAAATTATTTTATTTTTTATTGACAAAATACGTTTTTTTTTATATAATTATGGTCTTTTCGTTGTATTTATATGGTTGTAGTTTGGTTCAGTGGCAATAAAATACTTCATCAGAAGTTTTTTTTTGTGTTTTGAGAATATTAGACCCATATAGTTCCTATATGGGTTCAAAGTAAGCTTTTTAGAATTTTTAAGAACACCGTCTATAGGTACTACTTAAACGTTGCCTACGGACCCTCGCCGTATGCTGACTGGCATACACTTGACCTGTTTATTGTTGGTTTATCATCAGTTCTCTTTTATGTTGTTATCCCAAGTTTAGTTTTTCATCATCTTTAACTTACTGACTTACGACTGACTCACTCAATTTGCGACTCAAGTTTCATAATATCTAGGTAAAAAATAACTTATTTACTTTTATTTTTAATCTCTGGATTGATAAGATTTTCTATAGGTTAGTCGACTCTTTAGTTGTTTATCAGAAGAACTTTTTGTATGCTTCTTAAAGATACGGAGTTTCCTAGGTACTCATTCCGTATGTCTAATTTCATCACCTCCACTCTCTCAGTCTTCCTGCTTTTAAAGAATATAAATAGAAACTAAAAACTTAACAAGTCGGATGAAGGGAGAGATTATGTTTAAAACCATTCACATAATATAACCTTATTTTTTCAACATCAATATAGTAACTAAAGTTTATAATTGCATTTCTTTTATGGGTTTTGTTCGTAATAATTGCATAATATCCAAAATGTGTAAAATAAATAACTAAATAAATAAATAACTTATAGAGATAAGTTATTTATTTATTTAACTTAGCAATTTAGCAAGTCGATGTCAAGTAGCCCTGTCTTAAATTTCAAGTTAAAAAATATAAATTATGTTTCGACTTGTTTATTTATAATTTAACGAGTCCTTAGGCCCGTTGCAATGGGCTTAATTTTATATTCAGATAAGACTTATATTAATTTTATATTTAGATTCAAGTAAGACGAAGTAAATTAAGTTAGATAAGTTATTATTATATCTATTTGAAGACCATCAAATCAAAACAAACATTTATTTTTATTGGAATAAATGTGGTTGGCTTTAGCTTGTCAAAAAAACAAATTGTTTCAAGGTGAGTCGTCGGGACACTACTCGATTATATAGAAGGATTGAACCGACTACCGACTTATAAATAACAATACAATTAAAACCATCGGTTAACCTACTTTTTTCCCGGGGTAATTCGATACTTTGTTTCGCTGCTATAAATACCGTCTGTTTCCTGGAAACATTCAAACGAAGTAGAGCAAAAAAAAAAGAAAGAAATAACGAATTACAATAATGAAATAATGAAGTAGTTGTAACGTGCAGATAATTTTAACTTTTTTTTTTTACTTGGTTTCTTACTAACATTTGATCAATCATTTTTTTATTATGAATTATTGAACAGCACTTTATTTCGGGTTTTTTCTTATTAATAAATACTCATTTTATATCGTAACCAGACTTCTTTTTTTCATTTTTTTTTTTTTTTTTTTTTTAACAGAATAAATATCACCAATTTTTATTTCATCACAATCAGTCATAGATCAGATCCCAATGTGTGAAGTGACAAGTGACTCACTTTGCATAATATTATAGTTCAGAGTTTTATTGTGGTTTTTGGCTAAATAGTTTTAAAGTAATCATTGCTTTTAAAAATTTTATCAGACTTTTGGGTTGGATTCCCCTATACGGGGCATCATGTATAGAAATGCAAAAACTAACAAATATAATGCACACATAAAGTGTTTCCTATATATTGATATAAATTGCATTATTTATGTATTCTTTTTCATTTCATACTCTTTTGAAAAACCAGATACGCTACATTGAAGCCCAGGTAATCTACTACAGGTACATACGCCCAAGATTCCCAAAATCGGCCTTTATACAGCTGTGTCTCAAAATAGAGATCTGAAGATGGAAATTGTAATAAGAGAAANCGGCTCCGTACTACAAATAGTGGCGATACCCTTCGGCTCGAGGAAACGCCGTGTAAATAAGGGCTTTCCCTCCTCGAGAACTTAACCCTTGTAAAGGTCTTTCTCACTTTCCCCCGTCTATCTTCCAGTCCTTTCCCCCGCGACCTTTATCCGGTCGTGGGACTGTCTCTCTACTGGCCTCCTTTCTACATCCTCCTTAACTCGCGGTCCGTCATAGTGACTTAAAGCTTTTATTGTCTCAAGTGAACTGTTAAATAGGAAACTCTAAATGAAATATTTCATTCTTTTTACTTAAAAAAAATGCCTATTGATACTAAAAGAAGAAAATACGAGTATTATATATTTTTACAATTTAAGTAAAGTGTGTATTTATTTGATCTATAGCTACTTCTTGTTAGAAACCTTCATTTTTCAGTGAAATATTAAAGTATTAAATCGTAATTTTATCATTTATTAAATGTTTTTTCCCCCTATTTGATAAGAATTTGTAATTTAATTGTCGTGAGAAAGCAAAGGTTAAAGTCATTTTTGGTCCCGAAAAAAAGTAATCTTGTAATATGTGGGGCATTACTGATAAAATGGTCAAATCTCTTTGGTGAATTTGACAACATTCCCATGGAAACAGCTGGTTTGGAAAATTAATGAATTTAGAATAAAACTAATAATTAATCAAATTAAGTTAAAAATACTCTGCTATTATAGTCATTTGCTTTAGAGTTAATACATAGTGGGGCTATGCAGCCGTAATTAAACATTTATTTATTACATTCCGTGACCCTTAATGATCATTGTCATGACCGGTAAACATTTAAATCTTATTTTATTTCTTTTACCGTACTATAAATTATTATTCAAAAGTGAAATGTATTACAGACGTTTAATTCAGGGTGGTATTTGATTCTCATTTATATTTTTGGGTTTTTTAAAATTGGTCGGAGAAATTATATAATACATATATCTGGTCGAATATTTTTATTTTTTTTTACTTCAAATTGTTTATTGTTATAATTATTGATTTTGGTAGTGTTGAGTAATGACGTCAGACCCCCCCCCCTTGTCTTGGTGTAAAGGCAGGAAAGTGACGCGTAGAGGCACCATTAATCTGTATAGAGTTAGCCGAGGTTACTAGTAGTATGGAGGGGCAGCCATGCCCTCGAGGCTTTGCTACAGCCGAGGGGCCTCCGAGGGCCTCGTGGTAGACGCGATCAATGCAAGGGGCCTCTCTCTGACGTCACTACACCGCCCCCACCACGCCCTCTGCCCCAACACAACATTATACCTTCCGAAAAAGAGAAAAACTTTGGACTTTTTGCCCTTCTCCCTCTCCCTCTCTCTCTCTCTCTCCTACACTCCTGAATAAAATATTTTACTGGGATACAACCCCCCCCCCCCCCCCCCTTGTGTTTTTTAATAACAAGATTTCTGCTTCGAACCACCCCCCCCTTTTTTGGTTAATGCGAGAATATTTTAACATTCGTCATAAATTTAACCGGTCTACCCGTGGTTTTTAGACTCTTGCATAATATTTTCATGCTGTTTCTAGCTTAGCTTTTTTTTTAATCTTAATACTACAAACAAAGGAAAAAAACTTTTTACCGATAATCTGATTTTTCTTTTTACACTCTTCTCCATTTTTAGTGCGTAGTATTTTTCCTCCCTCCATTTTTTTTTTTTTTTTTTCATGGTCAAAACAGAAGTGTATTTATGTCGTGTTTTACTACAGTTTATATAAAATGCTAAAGGGATAATAAGATATCGCGTGTCCTATAATATGAAACAGGCCGAACAAACGAAAATTAAAAAACAATTAAATTGCTCCATTCAAACTTAAAACACTTTTAAATCCATATCCTTGCCTCTAGTCTGTTATGACCTAAAAACTCTTATTGATTTTTTACCTTGCATTCTTGGAAAAATATGGTAAATACAAACGGGAATCCGCTATCAAGGCGTCAATGTAGAATCGATATCGAAGTCGTGTATTTACATGACCCAAATTATGTTGGAACGTGGATTTTAGATTGCCAGCTGTATTGACCCTATACCCATGACTAGACGCTATTGACCTACTAGAGGATGCACTCGACGAGTGTTTCTCAAGAAATGTTTCAGCTAAAACTCAGTATTTTGTATAACCTGCATATTAATTATTATATTATAATTAAAATTGATCATGAAAGAGGTGTAGTTCAATAACCAAACAACGTCATTAAAATTGATGTATAAGACTTACAAATAGTCACCCGTTTGCACTCTGGCCTGTCTTTTAACAACACCTGTACATATATGTTTTAAGCTCATAAATTCGTATTTTTGGGCTAAAACTTTAAATTTTGCAACACAATGCTGATACTTTTGTTAAATTGTCGCCCCATTAAAAATGACCGCAGTTACCCTTATTATTATTAACTTTTGCCAGTAAAAAAATTGAAAAGAAAATGGTCACCCACTTTAGTTACAATTTAGACACCTCAACCTTTTCTTCGATGCCATTTCCATTCTGGGTCATGCCTTGTTAATTTATTCAGTAATTTTCTACGACGCAATTTTAAACATACTTTTTCAGTCGATATAAAGCACGTGAGTTTTTTTTAGAATAAACATTATTCTATATTGGTTAATTGAGAGATGGTGTTGAAAATTATTCAAACTTTTGTGTCTAAAGTAACACTTGATATTGTCGAGATGTTCAACTTACGATAAGCCCCCCCCCCCTCCTTTGTTTCGAAATCAGCTGTTATAGTAAGCTGCATCGGGAAGTGTCAAGTGTCGGTGTAAGCAGTTTTCTTTGTTCTCGGTTGCATAAGTCGAGGAGGAAGTACGGTCGGGGTGTCGAGTGGTGATTGATAAGGACGTGGATGCAAGTGGGACGTCACACCGTTACAAGGTGTACATGAATCGCCGTAGAGAGAGAGCAGGGGTCGTACAGAGTCGAGAGGGTTGGAGTAGAGACCGAGGCGTTACTCCTAATCCGTCGGTCGTCTGCCGTCGTATAGGGTCCCCGCCGCCCTGTCAATGGGTGGTGGAGTGGCCTCATCGATCCGCCCCCCGGCGGCGGCACATTCCTTCTCTCACGGCTCCGTACTACAAATAGTGGCGATACCCTTCGGCTCGAGGAAACGCCGTGTAAATAAGGGCTTTCCCTCCTCGAGAACTTAACCCTTGTAAAGGTCTTTCTCACTTTCCCCCGTCTATCTTCCAGTCCTTTCCCCCGCGACCTTTATCCGGTCGTGGGACTGTCTCTCTACTGGCCTCCTTTCTACATCCTCCTTAACTCGCGGTCCGTCATAGTGACTTAAAGCTTTTATTGTCTCAAGTGAACTGTTAAATAGGAAAGGAGAAATGATAAATGCCAGAGGTCATATCCCCAATTGCTATTCTGCATTCGTTGTTTGCGTTAATCCGGCTATTTTCATATAAATTGATATCACCGAGATGTTTCTCGGACATAAACTAGAAAATGATCTGCCATTTCATAGTAACTGCTTTGAGGACCATGAAAGTAACAAAACCAACCAATTGCAAAAAAAAAATTAAAGGATAATTTTCTCAATTAATTCATTGCAATTAATATTAATGTTTAATAGAAATTAATTATTGGTAATAGATTGTAGGTTTCCTGGCCTTAAAACATTTGTTGTAATTAAAAATTCTTGCCAAATAAGTATGTAGAAATTAATTAAGAACATTCAAATATTACTGATTACTGTGTTGTTATACTTCAAGCTGCTCTGTCAGTTTCTAAATGATTTCTTAAAGGTTTACATTTAGGTTTCATTATCCTGAAATTGTTATATTTAGGACATGCTTGTTTTTGATTGAGTTAGAAAACTTTTAAATAAAAATATGTTTAAAATTAAGACTAGATTTGATTGCCCAAGTGTCCTCTGTGTACAATTTAATGTAATATTAACTTTTTTTTCCAAAAAAAAAGGTCCTGTTTTTTTTAAAGAAATATGTTTGTAAGCCTTATTTATAATTTGTATAAAACTTATTTAGAACAAGAGAACAGAGTCTAATATTAATTAATGGGTCTAATATTAAAAATCTATAATATGTTCCGGAGTAGAGCGTGCCAGAGATTTTGTGAATGGCTTGGTTTCCATCTCATTACTGGGATCGTTCTCAATGGGGTAATGATGATGAGAGATCATTAGTAACTGAAACGTCGGCATTCAGAAAAATCTCAGACGCCGCCGTCTCCCATAGAACAACTTAAATTATTGATTTATTTGTCTTCAACCTCCTAGTCTAGACTTAAGAGATGTCTAAATGCCATCCAAGTTATTAAAAAGTATAAATTCCTGTCTACTTTGCAAAGATTCTAGAATACGATGGATAATAATACCCTGTTAATTTTTGTGAGAAAGGACTTCCTAGGTCTTAAAATGGATCGAGTCTACATATATGTATGTATGTATATCTGACCCTTTTCTCAGGTACGGCTTGGAACAGGTATACGTGCACAGATGTTTTTAAAACTGTGGGAAAAATGTAGGTCCCCCCTCGTTTCTAAGAAGGGTTCGCAGGGCTCAGGTAATATTCCCTTAGTCCCTTCAGCCATTGTTGTGTTTCCTATCTTTCCTTGCCTCATATAAAACTGCACTTCATTAGATTCATATCAGACACCCAAGACTGATCTAAAAACTACTTCAATGAGATCTTATATTTAGATGAACAAATAATAATAATAAAACATAAAAAAGATCCTTTAATAATAGTTGTCTGGAGGCTTTTAAAGGGTTGAATTAAATCTTTTCAACTAATTTTTTTAAATAGTGCGTTTAAAGGAGAGGTCTTGAAGCAAAAAAAAGAAGTGTTTTAGTAAAGTTTTTTTTTTTTTTGTCTCCTGAAGTTTGAAAAAACCAAACTTTCTCACGCATAAAATAGCAGAAATGTGGTTCAAAGGTGACCGTGAAATCTACACCTTCTCAAGCCAACCTAAATTTACACCTTCTAAAGTCAAGCTAAATATACACCATCTAAAGTCAGACTAAATTTACACCTTCTAAAGTCGTTCACAGCTTCCCCCGTGGACCGGAGATATATCCGTTTCGATTACGAGTGGCAGGAGTTTTGCAATTGCTCTGTCTTTTTTCCCATTCTTCATTGAATAGTATATCAGGCATGGTTTGCTATTTTAACTTGACTTTCTTGTTTGCTAACGCTGTACAAGTGTTAATTTATTAGTAATATTGTTTTAAATATTTATGTAATATTTACATGTGTTTGGCTAGCTTACTTATATATTAGGATCCGTGTAAATTGCCAAAGTCTTACTTAAACCAAGTAAGTATTCTAAAATCAATACTACTGCAGTAAGTACATAAAGCATGTAGAACGCTGGGATCCGACTTGTTGCCACTATAATCCCATATAACGATAATGCAGATAATGCAATTACACTCGATATTTTGTAATGCATGTAAGAACCTTTGTTCTTATGTCCTTGTTTAAATTTGCATTTTTCATATACTAAGATCAATATTAGACCCAAATACTTTTCTGATGTCTGACTATAACGTAACTAAGAGGTATGTATAAGATAATACTATAATACTGGGGTCTCTAATCTTAGTTGGTTGAAAAGCAGAATCTGAATAGGATGGTCCCTAGGGGCCGGATGAAGTAAGCAACACAGCCATCTGACTTCACAATGACAATATCTGTATAGCACTATTCATTTTACCAACAAATACCACAATAACACTCGTGCTTATCTTTTGACTTTCTAATACACAGAGAAAGTAAGTAAAGAGTTTGATGGATTTACACGTTTTGTTGAGGTCCCTTGAGTCCAAAGAAGTGATTTTTAAAAAATGTCCGTCTGTGGTTTTAACAGAAGCATGGAGCCTAAACTATTGGGCCGATTTTGACGAAATTTGGTATACATGTTGTGAAAACATACCCCCGAGGCGGAATAAAGAAATGAATTTTAGCTCAAAATTTGGAATGCTTATCTCCAAAAACTAAAAAAGCGTAAAAAAAAAAAAATGATTTTGATAAATCAATTCTATAATGTAGTCAAACGATATAAGTCTTGCAACCTTGTGTGTAAGTTTATTTATTATCTTCTTTTATGGCGCGGCGGGCCGGATGTAAACGTCTCACGATGCGGATCCGGCCACCGGGATGTATCTTGGAGACCTGCTCTAATGCATGTGCTGTGTATAATATTCTTTATGAAAAAAGAAAATATTTTTAAGTTAATGTTATATAGAAAGAGAAATTTAAAAAAGAATAAAACAATAGCTATGATATTTATAGAAGCTTTCTTTATGTACCTAAATTAAAATCGATCCCTTTTCAGTTTAGAGAGCATTTATTTACCTGTGGAGTTTTATTTGAAACTCTGAATTATTGTTACACTACTTGAGTGTGTAAACATTACACACTTGACTATTCATTAACAACTGATAGACCAAATTAATCAGCAGGTTAATAAACTAATCAATGCCATTCACTAAATTCAAACTTGTATTACAGTGTGACAATGAAACCACACTTGACTGATTATACACACTCCATTACCTGGTAACAGCTTGTATTTTATTATTCTACGTTGTAAAGCTATAATTATAGTCATTCATTCGAGAAGTTAAAAACATACCGATTTTACTACACTCTTGACAATATTGTATATATGTACTGTAAATAGTGATCTCCGGCCTTCGGCTGTTTATAGACCATTTATAGTGGGGTTTTAAAGTTCGTATTCCTAAAAAAAAATTGTCCATTTTGTAACGTTTTGAAAAACTTGACGATGATAAATGAGNTCTACGTTGTAAAGCTATAATTATAGTCATTCATTCGAGAAGTTAAAAACATACCGATTTTACTACACTCTTGACAATATTGTATATATGTACTGTAAATAGTGATCTCCGGCCTTCGGCTGTTTATAGACCATTTATAGTGGGGTTTTAAAGTTCGTATTCCTAAAAAAAAATTGTCCATTTTGTAACGTTTTGAAAAACTTGACGATGATAAATGAGAAACATATTGTCATAAAACCATTATTGACTGATAGTCCAGTCAATAGGGAGAAAAAAGGCCTTTGGTACATTTAAATTGATTTTATAACCTCAGAGGGGGGGGGGGGGGGGTAAAAAGTATTTCTACCCACATTTTATAGTTCAAAAGCCTTTTTGTTATCCTCGGCTAGTAATGAGTAGCTACTAACGATTTTTAAAATATGAAAAAATTGCGAATTTTGGAAAACATTTCTCACGTTTCCACCGCTGTAACTCGTTACACCACGTAGTTACAAAAAAAATGTATTCACAAAACTCGTAGGGAATTTTGTCCTCTTTAATTTTGTATAAAACATTTTGTTATAGGGTGAACCGTTGAGAAATTGTCTTTTAAAAAACAACAATTTCTTGCACATTTAATGCAACATGATAGATAGCATAAACCCCCCTCCTTCCCCCCCTAAGGACCAAAATTAAATAAAATATATCAAAAAGTGTTCCTACCCAACCTTTTGTTGTTTAAAAGCCTTTTTTTCCTGGGCTAGTAATGAATAGCCCCTAAAAATTTTAAAAATATGAAAAATTTAGAGTGGGGCCATTTTGATGAAAAAATACTCATGTTTCCGCCGCTGTAGCTCGTTACACAATAGAGTTACAAAAAAAATGTTCATATAAAAAATGTCGGTAATTTTGTCTAGATTAATTTTGTACTGAACATGTTTTCCCGTAGGATCAACAGTTGAGGAGTTATAGTGAAAAAACCCAATTTTCGTACCTTTGAAGGGGGGGGGCGCGGGGCGCGCCGACCCTCCCTGAGGTCGAAAACTTGGATTTTTAATCAGGGCCCAGACCTTAGTAACATATATCATAATCGCATCTACTATACCTTTTGCACGGTAAAACTCCCTATTGACTGGACTAAGGTTCCGATCATGTTATTTAGTCGTAACTACAGGAAATACCTTTAAAGCTAGGGCCACGGGCCACTGTTATGCCGGCTTGGTCCAATACGTACCAAGGTTGGTCATGTGCAAGTAGTGTGACCGCTCTACCATTGGCAATGATCCTCAAATGCTGGAAGATGCTTGGGAGGTTTGGCAAAGGGAATGACAATCCTACCGATACCCAACCCCATGTCGAAGGCCGCCTTCGACCATGGCCGACATTGGACCAGAGTGTAGTCAGCCCTAGCCGCTGGTGCTTCATTGCAGACGGGGGAGGCGAAACCTGGATTTAAATATTTGTGAATTACCATTAAGCCGGGCGTAATAGTGGCCCCAGAATAAATTCTAGTCTAAGTTCTATGTGAGAAAGTTTATATGTTAGACGGTAGTGAAGTTACATAATCAAAATCTAAGAACTCTTTCTACATGCTTCTGATGCAACCATTTTTACTAAATATGCTAAAGAGATGATAACAAGTTGTTCCATCTCAACATGACGCCGTCTAAAGAGAATCTAAGAGATTTTACCTCAGCTACGTAATCCATGACTATATTAATTTGTGAAATGAACTATTCTTTATCATTGGAATAGAGGGGTTTGTCTTAAGTTGTCCACGTGTAAGCCTTTCATTATGACGAGTTATAATTAATTATAATTGGATCTCTACATATAATTCTGATCTGAATATCATGTGTGAACAAATCAAACGTCTACAATTTTTAAAGTTGAGGGTGTTCTGTTGAGAGTGCTCTAGTGATAACGTCTTATTTTTTGTTAAATTACGCATGAATGTTACTGGAGAAAGACAAAGTATGCGAGCATAAACAGAAAATAAATAGACATTCCCCCAAAGAAACCTAATGGGAAAACTTTGGAATGCACTCGTAGTAAGCGCCATGTGTGGGTAAAACATGTTTATTGCAGCGCTTAAATGATGTTCAAACTGAACATGGTTTTTGGATTCACTGTGAAAAACTTATTTTATTTGGGAATTTTTCATTGTTTATTTGGTTAAGGTATTTGTTTTCTAATTGTCGTTGTAGCAGGGAGTAGGAAGTATTGTGCGAATCCGGTCGGAGGATGTCTGAGTGAATGAGAGGTGAGGTAGTATGTCTAGAGAGAGGGGTTCTTACAAGGTACTAAGAGAAGGTTCCCAGTAGTGTAGTACTAGAGGGGGATGCAGTTTTAATGCACCTAGACTTGCATAGAACCGCTCCACCTGGAACTGCATCGAGGGGCTTCCCCCCGCCCCTAGTCCTACCCGTCAGGGGGGAATGCACTTCAGCCTAACTTCACCACCGACATCCTCGCTTTCCATGCCTCTCTCTTCCTCCGTTGTTGTTTTACGACGACCTACCTGATACGACTTTTTGTTGTTTTCAAACCGTACATTTTTTTCATCGTGAAACAAAAGACTCCGGTTGTTTTTTACTGAGGACGTAGTATTACTTAAGGCTCGTTATCAATGGGGTAGGTACTCGTGTATTTCAATGAGGGGTTGAAGAGGTGGGCGGTGTAATATCGACCTGTGTCCCGGATGTTTCAACCCCCCCCCCCGAGGGGGGCGAGCCGGGATCCCAGCGATGTTTTAGCAAAAAGGGTTTCGTTTTAAGAGTGTCTATTAATTTTCTTAAAGCTTTTATTGTCTCAAGTGAACTGTTAAATAGGAAAGGAGAAATGATAAATGCCAGAGGTCATATCCCCAATTGCTATTCTGCATTCGTTGTTTGCGTTAATCCGGCTATTTTCATATAAATTGATATCACCGAGATGTTTCTCGGACATAAACTAGAAAATGATCTGCCATTTCATAGTAACTGCTTTGAGGACCATGAAAGTAACAAAACCAACCAATTGCAAAAAAAAAATTAAAGGATAATTTTCTCAATTAATTCATTGCAATTAATATTAATGTTTAATAGAAATTAATTATTGGTAATAGATTGTAGGTTTCCTGGCCTTAAAACATTTGTTGTAATTAAAAATTCTTGCCAAATAAGTATGTAGAAATTAATTAAGAACATTCAAATATTACTGATTACTGTGTTGTTATACTTCAAGCTGCTCTGTCAGTTTCTAAATGATTTCTTAAAGGTTTACATTTAGGTTTCATTATCCTGAAATTGTTATATTTAGGACATGCTTGTTTTTGATTGAGTTAGAAAACTTTTAAATAAAAATATGTTTAAAATTAAGACTAGATTTGATTGCCCAAGTGTCCTCTGTGTACAATTTAATGTAATATTAACTTTTTTTTCCAAAAAAAAAGGTCCTGTTTTTTTTTTTAAAGAAATATGTTTGTAAGCCTTATTTATAATTTGTATAAAACTTATTTAGAACAAGAGAACCCCCCCCCTTGTGTTTTTTAATAACAAGATTTCTGCTTCGAACCACCCCCCCTTTTTTGGTTAATGCGAGAATATTTTAACATTCGTCATAAATTTAACCGGTCTACCCGTGGTTTTTAGACTCTTGCATAATATTTTCATGCTGTTTCTAGCTTAGCTTTTTTTTTAATCTTAATACTACAAACAAAGGAAAAAAACTTTTTACCGATAATCTGATTTTTCTTTTTACACTCTTCTCCATTTTTAGTGCGTAGTATTTTTCCTCCCTCCATTTTTTTTTTTTTTTTTTTTTTTTTTTTTTTTTTTTTTTTTTTTTTTTTNATTTAAAAATTTAAATTTAATAAAAAAAATTAGGCCTACATTGCGAGGGTTTTTTTTTCCTGCATTTCTGTTAAATTTGTACTTTCTCATATTTATAGTTAAAAGAGGGAATGTATTGTTTTAGTTTAAGAAATTAAATTTTGAGATATCGATAAATTTACTCGTTTTAGGTAAAATTATTATGGGAGTCGTCTGTACTGGGTACAACGACCCAGTACAAACCTCCATTTTAGGTCTCTAAATTTAAAATTAAGTCGTTTATACCGGCAAATGGAGAACAGGTTTAGTTCTGTTTTCAAGTTGTTTTTAACAATTAATCATGAAAATTATCCCGTTATGAAATTTAAATTTAGGGCCCCCCCCCCAAAAAAAGTGAATGCAGTCATCTTTGAATACTATCAAATCCACTTTATCCACGTATTTATTAATCGTGGCCAATTAAAGATAAAACCCTTTGTTTTATTCATGGTTTAAATGTCAAAAATATACTTGATTGCATTGGTTAGTTGATAAATCAACGAATGACAGTTAAATGGGCTCCATTAAGTATTTGATATTGTGATTTTTTTTATTATTAAAAATGACAATTTTAGTGTTTATCTATTATGCGTGTGTGGCTCACGTAAACAAAATTTACTAATTTTAATTTAAGGTAGAACTAGAACTACAATTATAAGCAATTAATATTCAAACAATTATTCTGGTAATTGGGTTAACCTTCAAAAAGTTAATGAGCTGAACAAGAAACATGTGTTTAAAAGCGCACAATTATAGTTACTAAAAATATACGTGTTGATATTAATTACGTACTCTGCAATAAATTTATAATTTTCTATCATTTTGTACATATTTGTACAAATGACCAAATTATTTTTACCTTTTACATTTTGTTGTTATTTTACTCCAAATTTTTCACAAATAATCAAAACAGTAGTTATAGTTAACACTAACATAAAAAGCGACAATTAAAAACAACGCGAGCGGAATGTCATTTTTTAACAAAAAAATAAATATCTTGGAAACTATTAGTCTTATCATTTCTTTGTACTAATGGTTATTTAAGGATATTATCTAGATTTAATTTTAGAAATATTATTTTTATTTTATTTATTTTTATATTCTATTCTTATCATAAACAACTAGACATTGCGTGACAACAAACCAGTAACATTTTATCATCGGTATTTGTTATTTTGTTTAGCTTTAAGTTCCTCAATATCTAGGTCGCCACAGCTGTTTTCTATGCGTTCAATTTAAAGTTTCTATGCTTTCAGTTTAAAGTTTCTATGCGTTCATTTTAAAGTTTCTATGCGTTTAATTTAAAGTTTCTATTCATTTGATAGTTTCTATGCGTTCAGTGTGCTGATTCTACTTTATTTGCTTGATTAGCGAGCTTCATTTTAAAGTTTCTATGCGTTCATTTTAAAGTTTCTATGCGTTCAATTTAAAGTTTCTATGCTTTCAGTTAAAAGTTTCTATGCGTTCAGTTTCTAGTTTCTATGCGTTCAAAGTGATGACTCTACTTTATTTGCTTGATTAGCGAGCTTTACCTTTCACTTAATATTGTATTTAAGTCTCAATTAATAAATCAGCTTAAAGCTCATAATATTTGCTGTGCTCATAAGCATTAATCAAAAACGTCTACATACTGTGGCTCACATTTAATCATAAATTATAGAGCTTCATATACTTTGCCAATATTAAAAAACTAAGCATAGACCTGTATATTATGTGGCACAAAGGTCCGTGGCACAAAGGTCCGTATCCGAAGTTCATATTTACACTTTAAGCAGAAAAGTGCTCATTCTATGTTTATATTCAAAACTAAGATTCCATCGCTAAAATTTAATTTCAGATAAAGATATCAGTCTATGTACACCAATATAATTTTTGTAAATTAATTTGTTTTTACGCTACACTTTAAGATGACAGTTAAAAATAATTGGTTATCCCTGATGATAAGGAATGGTCAACCATTCCATGTTATACATTAGCTTAGTGTCTTATATTTTGACAATGCTCTGGGTTTTTGTCTTTGACTTTTATTTAAGTTGTAAGCAATTATCATTAAACATTTAATTTGAATCAAATTATAATTACTATTTACAACGGGAGACAGACAGAGTAAAATTCCGTAGTACCAATACTACCAAATATTTAAAAATTTAACTTTTTTTTTAACAAACAATTTTAAAAGTATCTTGTGAATTATAACTTTAGCTCGTTTTGTTTCAATTGACTGTAAATTACAAATAATTGCCTGTTTATATTCAAGCAATATCATATTCAACACTCAAAAAGTGCGCAGAAAGCTTAACATAAATAAAGATTGTCCCTCTAATAACGAGTGCTTGTTTAATCCCGTTATCTCACAAGAACATATGATTTGTAGCCATGTGTTTACACTGTAGAAAGGGAAAAAGCGGGAAAACCATGTCATGTCAATAACACAGGGGGGGGG
>KZ652056.1:118145-139714 GCA_001010745.2 Gerris buenoi
GACAATTTTTGAGCAAATTTTACTGTACTATATAGGTGGGGAACCTGCGACCTCTGAAGGTTTCTTGTGGTCGTTAAAAAAGTATCTTGTTTAAATTTTTAGTAAGGTTGCGTTTATAGGTATATCAACTTATGCGACCTCCTTTATTACTGCCTAATTTAAATATGACATCCAATGATAAAAAAATTTCCCACCTATAGTTTGTCTCAATTACAAGTATTTATTTATGTTTATTAATTTATAAAAACCATAATTTGATTGACTTATAAAAAGGGCGGGAAATTGGAGACCGCCCCGGCCGGCAAAAGTTCTAGGTACGCCACTGTAATTACTTATTTCTCAGTTTTCTATATCAACTTCGCTTTTAACGATCTCTTGAGCAGCAATGATCGCTAAAATATTGGAAATACAAAAACCGACGCTCGGGTTCGCTGAGCCAAAACTCTAATAATTATATCTAGGTAATTATCAAAAATCGAATTTATATTTTTAAACAAATTTCCAAAATAATATATACAAATGCACAGAACTCTCCCTACCTGCTATGAAACTTTCAGAATGTAGGTTTTATTCTTTAAGATATTTATCTAATTTTACTAATATAATATAAATACTTTGACCTATTTAAAAAAAAATAATTACAACCAAATTATTTTTAATTGCTTTATTATGCTTAATTATTTTATCTTAATTTTTAAAATAGACGTTTATTATCTAAATACATTTTAAAATTTGACTTTAATTAAAAACTACAAACAATTAATTGAAAGTAAATAAATTTATAATTTAATATTTCAAATGAACCATTGTTCGTTGTGGAAAATTTAACGTACACGTACGTTAATAGAATTGAATATTTCCGAGTTGTTTAATAGCAAATATTTTATTTAATAGGTTTATTACACGTATGCATATTTATAGATATGCTGCCGGTTGCATTGTGCTATTGTTCAACAAATGCAATTAAGGTTTGTTTAATTAATTAATTAATACAATTAGAGGTTGTTAGTGTTGGCTGAGAATTGATATCACTTCATGTATTTAATTAGTATTCTTTAATGCTTTTTTTTTTTTTTAATTTTTACCTATAAGTGCGCCTCCCTGGCGCCTGGGGTTTTTTCTAGAGCTGTTATTAATTATATAACGAGTGTCGTGTGCATTCTTAATAAATATATATTTTTATTCATATTGTGCTAAAAATAATCTGGCTTTGTTAAATGATACGTTGGGAAAGAAAAAAACAAATTGAAATTAATTTTTCTTATTACAGTTAAATAAAAGAAATATAATAATAGTTATACTTATTAATTAGGGTTAGGAATAAATTAATCAGATGAAATTATAAATTAATAAATATAGCTTGATGTGTTACTTTCTACACCAACCTCTCTAGTCATATATGTAAGTGGTACCACAAAATCTTTGTCAAAACAACTAATTATTTGTTTAACGCCAGTCAAGGAGAATTGACTAATTTATTTTTAAAAAANACGTTAATAGAATTGAATATTTCCGAGTTGTTTAATAGCAAATATTTTATTTAATAGGTTTATTACACGTATGCATATTTATAGATATGCTGCCGGTTGCATTGTGCTATATTGTTCAACAAATGCAATTAAGGTTTGTTTAATTAATACAATTAGAGGTCGTTAGTGTTGGCTGAGAATTGATATCACTTCATGTATTTAATTAGAATTCTTTAATGCTGTTTTTTTATTTTTTATTTTTACCTATAAGTGCCTCCCTGGCGCCTGGGTTTTTTTTTTCCTAGAGCTGTTATTAATTATATAACGAGTGTCGTGTGCATTCTTAATAAATATATGTATATTTTAATTCATATTGTGCTAAAAATAATCTGGCTCTGTTAAATGATACGTTTGAAAAGAAAAACAAAATTGAAATTGTTTTTTCTTATTACAGTTAAATGAAAGAAATATAATAATAATTATCCTTATTAATTAGGGTTAGGAATAAATTAATCAGATGAAATTATAAATTAATAAATATAGCTTGATGTGTTACTTTCTACACCAACCTCTCTAGTCATATATGTAAGTGGTACCACAAAATCTTTGTCAAAACAACTAATTATTTGTTTAACGCCAGTCAAGGAGAATTGACTAATTTATTTTAAAAAAATTAAAAATTAAAATTACTTTAGCTAATTATCCAAAAAAAATTAGTTGGCTTTTATACGGAGTATCTATCTATAAAAAAAACTGTTAGTTCATCATAAACATTTTGTAAAATAGTTGGCCAAGAATTCACTCTTACGGTTTTACCGTATATTGAAGATGATATTATAAGTCGCAACGCTTTTGTCTAAATATAAAATTGTGGTAACAATATTGTTTCTTTTTATTTACCTCTCTAGTCATATCTTGTCATCTCTAGTCATATCTTGTCATCTCTAGTCATATCTTGTCATCTCTAGTCATATCTTGTCATCTCTAGTCATATCTTGTCATCTCTAGTCATATCTTGTCATCTCTAGTCATATCTTGTCATCTCTAGTCATATCTTGTCATCTCTAGTCATGGTACCACAAAATTCACAGTCAAAACAACTATTTATTTATTTATATTTATTAAATAAACAATGCATTTGTTTTGAAACAAAATCGCTTTTATAAAGATGTGCTCATTAGATTACCAATTAGTTAGCTTAGTTCTTTTCCGTTAACATCCTTTCAATAAACTTCTTTTTCAGAAAACAGTTTTTGTTTTTTAGTTTTAACGACAAAAAAATTAGAAATCCAGGACCTTGAAGTTTCTTCATATCTAGCGGCTAAAAGATGAACTTCCGGCAATAATGCTGTGAAGTACAGACATAAACAGGATATTCCGCTGATTTCAATTTATTTGCAAGGTTCCTCTCATTTCATCTGTCAAATAAACCAAGTTTTAACATATTTGAAATTTGAAATCTCTAATGTGAAACCCCAAAGGTTTACTCTAGAATCCAAAATTATAAGTACCTATTTTTCAATTACAAATATGTATCTATAATAATTGTTAATAGCTTATTTCAAAATTTCTTTCTTAAAAATATTCATTCGTAGTTCTTCTCTATTAGCATCCTATTATGAAATTTATTTTTTAGAAAAAAACAAAACAAAAAAAAACAGGATTTGGCATTGGTTGAAGTAATTTAATTTAGTTTTAGGAACAAAAATAAGAAATCCAGGACCTTCAAGACGCAATTACTTTATGAACTGAGTAAATATTGAGCTATATCTAGCGGCTGAAAGATGAACTACTGGCAATAATGCTGTAAATTATAGAACTAAACGGGATATTCCACTGATTCAAATGTACATACAGATAACCCTGGTTAATACGTTAAGAAAAGGTTCCATTATTGCTGTAAACAAACAAAAAAAAAATATGTTTAATGGATACTTAAATGTTAGAATTTATTAGGAAAATTCGCACGTCGGAAAACCACAATGAGACTCATAGACTCACAGGCAAAATTGGACGGTTTGCCTGTGAATGCACGACAGAAACGTCTTCCATTTTTTCCTTTTCTTGTCACAATGTTTTAATCTTTAATTTTAATTCGTTTCTGGGAAGTCTCTTAACAAAACAATCTAAGTAATTTATGGAGGTTTTGTTACTTATTTTTATCTCTTGACAAGAAATCCAATCAATAAAAATTTATAAATAATTAACGAGACAAATCAATATCTCAATGAAAATAAAATACAAGTTGAAATGGGTTTAAAACTGAGTTTTGACAATTCTTATGTCTGTAGTTATTTGCGCACGAGAAATTTACCTAATTGTTGCTTGAGTACAATTGATTTTTTTACTTTCTCATATAAAGAGAAAGTATTGTGATGGCGCGAAAATTTGATTTTGAGATTTTGATGGATTTACACGTTTTAAGGTCCCCTGAGTCCAAAAAAGTGGTTTTTAAAAAATGTCTGTCGTCTGTCTGTCTGTCTGTGCAGACGCCTAGAGCCTAAACTACTGGGCCGATTTTGACGAAATTTGGCATACATGTTCAGAAAAATCATAACCCGAGGCGAAATCGAGAAATGAATTTTAACTCTGAATTTGAGAGTGCTACGCCCCAAGAACTCTGAAAAAAACACGAAAAAAAAAACGGTTCCGACGATTTTGATTAAAAAATATTCTCAAATGTAGTCCATTTAAATACGAATCTAATGATATAAGTCGTTTTCTCGGGAAAAATCTAGTTCCGGAGAAAATGGCTTAAAACGCGGACAGAGAGAGCCCGGGTTCGATTCCCCGCCCGGGAGAAGTTATTTTTATGGTATATTTTGATGAAATGTTTAATAATAATTAAATGTACATATATGAGAAAGTTTGTCTGAGTTGTCTCGGACCGATTTTGTCTCCCGAGGTACGTACAAGATTGTATCATCTATAGAAGGGAGAAATAAAAAATTGAAGATTTAAATTTTAAATTATTATATAAACACAAATTAATTTTTTTTTGTATTTATTTCAAACAAAAAAATAGAGTTATATATAATATTAACAGTTCACTAAATAAGTTTAATCACGTTAAAATTAAATTATAGATAATGATTATTTTAATTTCAATTCTAAAATTAGATGAGAGAATCAGCTGGAAGCTGAGTTGTGTATTGACATCAACTGATGTATTTACATATGGATTAGTTGATCTACATTTAGACATTATGATTTCACGTTTAACTTGTTTGTTTCACTGATGAATCACCATGTGACAAACCGTTGTGGAGGTTACATGACATGTGTCAGCATGACATAGATTTCCACATTAAATATAAGTTAATAAATGGGATTTTGTATTTAGCAGCAACCTGACTTACTTAAGCTTTATCTACTAGGACAGCACTGGAGGGAATCATGAGAGTTCGCGATTCCCTTATTTTCTATTACTCCCTGTTCGTCTGACAGGGTGCAATGATTAACTTTTCTACCTGTAAACTACAGTCTATAAGATTAGAGTTGGCACAATCAAAAGGCGGGAAAATTTTGAGGGAAACGATTTTATTGGTCCCCCATGTTGGATGCAACATGAAAAAAATGCTCTACTCTACCCCTGTTCCACAAAAAAATATAACATGGCAACACCAATTTTTCCTTTTTATAACCCCAAAACTACCTCCACATTTGTTGTTTCCCGCCTTCGATTGTGCCAACTCTAATCTTATAGACTGTAGGGACTAAACAGTTCACTTTTGCTCTCTTCTGGATATAATAGTTATTTATGTAACTAGGCAGAAAAATGGAATTTTACTAACGATAATTAAGTTAGGCGAAGACAGGCTAAGAAAATTAACTGCCGAGGAAGGTTCCTAATTGATGATGTTACACGAGGCAGCAACATTCCCTTTGCTGCCTTCTTGCATACAATATTTTATTTACACACACTATTATTTAGATAAAAAATGGAAGATTTGGGAAATATATTTTTTCTTTGTAATAAAACAAGTGTAAAACTAAATTAAAATATGACTAAAAACACAAACAAAAACAAACGTTAAGACTCGCACTGATAAACGCTGTACTTTTCCTGCCCAGCCAGTCAATTCAATTACTTTCCTGTCTGTTTTTAGTATTTTCATGACAAATCAACGAAAGTAACTTTCAAACCCTAAAAACTCTTATCTGCCGTGAGTAGATGAAGTTTTTTTTTTTTGTATTTCGAAACTTTTATAAACAATAACAAAATTAAAAATAAATGTTTATTATGTATTTTTAATTTCTTGGAAACTCGTTTTTTAATCAATGATAATTTAAACTTATCAATGATAGTACGTAGTATCGTGAAATCAATAATTTTAAACTTGAGAATGAAATGTAGAGTTACTACTTCGTATTATATCGTCCTTTCCTCGTCGCAAATAATATTTATTAAACTGAGACAACAATTAAAAGTATTTTACAGTTTTATTTTATTAATTTTAATTCCTTGTGAGCAAAAATATATATATAAATAATATATAGTTTTTTTTATCAGCTGATTTTATTCAATAATCCAACTGTACTTCTCGGGCTTTGATCCAACAAAATCATGTGTTTAGTTTTTATCCTTATTTATAAAAAACAAAGTGATATTGAATATGAGCGGAGCCCGATGTGAACGGAACACCTCTATATAGACACAACTAACTGGATTTATTAAACTTTTAAAACATTTCAATCAAATCCTGAATATTTTATATCATCGCCTTGTTTTTCTTTTTTTTTATGAATGAAACTCGTACAATACTGTAATACTACAATCTTGTTTGTATTTATATATNTAGGAGGTTTTTAAAAGTAGTAGGTTATTATTGTTTTTAAAAGTATGTTTGTATCTAGAAGGCTGTGGTTTTTCTATATATATATGAGTTGACGCGTGAGATTGTTTCAGTCGTTGTTTAGATGTTGTACGGCCCCTGAAGAAGGTTTTAAGTAAAAACCGAAACGTCGGGATTGTAACATAGTGACGATTTTTGTGACCGAAACCTGAGATTTTTGTTTGTTTTTGTTTATTTGTACGGTCGAGAATTTATTCAATTATATATATATATATATCGCAATCTTGAAGGATATTATTGCAAGTTCAGTGTTAGTATAGTTTGAGATTTGTACTTCAACTGAATTTAAAGACTTAAACATACTTTAAAATGTTATAAATTTAAATTTTTCGGAAGTTTCTGTTTTGTTCCAATGTGCTAAAGCTCCACAAGATCTAATAAAATCAGTTTAGTGTTAATACTCTGCCAATTTGTGCGGCACATAGCTTCTTCGCGTCCGTTCGTATTTCGTTTATTGTCGTTCGTTTATTACTGTCTAATTTCTTTCATTTTACCCCCTCCCGTGTTTTAAGTGTATTAAAATAGACTATCTGCGGGCTACTTTTGACTTTTCATGACAATTTAAATTTCATAAAAATCCAATAAGTACTTTTGAAGGTATAGGTGTAAATGTATGTTTGGGCGCATACGGAAGAAAGTTTACTTATATGGGACTAACAGTGGGCAAATATTATGATTATGATCAAAATCACCATCAAATCTACCATCAACAATCATCTACCATCAAAAATTTCAATAAAATCGGACGAGCAGTTATTAAGATATGTATGTTGGTACGCAAAATCTGAGCGACCGACAGACATGGAACCAAATATATGTTCCCTGATGTCTGAAACGGATTGTCCTGGAATTTTTGAAATCGGAGACATAAACCTTTTTTGTTCTTCAGAATGATCTCAGCTTTCATAAGCTCGGAAGCAAAAACATATTTTTTCAATACGGTGTTGAGTATTTTTTATTGTATTTGTTACATTGTTATACTGGTTTAGTCGTTTGTTTGTATTAGCTGTTAGTTTATTGAGCCGGTTGGTCGACTACTTTGATTCTATTTTTGAGTTTGGTGGATTTGGAAACGAAACGTTGTTGATAATTACAGAGAGTTACGAAGTGAAGGAGGTAAGACTAGCGGTATGACGTCACTTCTTGTTTACTAGTTAAGAGGGATCCGACCTATATTATCCAACATGATCCAAACCTGAAGGTCTCATATATATTGATCATAGTAATATTCCGTCTAGGCCTTATTTCTGCTTTTGCTTAAAGGCCGACACTTCTTGAATAATAGAACACGCCTTTCATTCGCTCAAATATTATTTTAATCGGTTTATTATAGATTATAGATTTTTTTTTCTATAAAATATTACTTCTTATCCATATATTAAAAATATCATAGCTAAAGCTTAACTCAATGCTCTATTTAGGATTTTGAGGTCATCCTACAAACCCTTATGCTTGTGGTAGCTCGTCCGTCCGTCCGTCGCATCATGGAGTATACCTCCCGACTAACTGTAGCTAGAGATTTGAAACAAAAAGGTAAACTTTTTTTACCCAAAAATAGGAAAAATATTGTTAACCAAAACACTTCAAATTTCTTCGATCAGCGAGTAATTTGAACTGATCGCAGCATTTTAATTTTTGAGAGGGGTATCATATTAAAGGTATTGAAATGTAGATCACACAATATATATCGTGTTTCCAAAATAGCAACCATTTTAGCCCCAAAATTTACCAAAATAGAACCAACAAAATAATTTCCCCTCCAAACTACATTTGTATACTAAAATGAAATTAGTTGTTGCCTTCTAAACTCTTAACTAACACTGAGTAAAATTAAGTGCTTAATTTTGTCTGGGAAGTACCTACGTGATAAGTTCCTTCCAAACAACAGTTGCGAAGTATTCAATAGTGAACTTATTTGAGTGAAAACTTGTTCAGTTTGAGTTTACTCATTATGCCCAATTACTTTGGATATTATAGTTTAATGGTCAGAATTTATTGGTTGCTAAAAGTATGGACTAATACTAATAATATTACTTGAGTAAGTTCTATTTACTCATTTCCCCAATCAACATTAATAATTATTATATTAGTGGAAACTGCTCTAATTTTCTTTGGTTATTAGTTTTTTTTTTTACGACTAACTGTAGCTAGAGATTTGAAACAAAAAGGTAAACTTTTTTTACCCAAAAATAGGAAAAATATTGTTAACCAAAACACTCCAAATTTCTTCGATCAGCGAGTAATTTGAACTGATCGCAGCATTTTAATTTTTGAGAGGGGTATCATATTAAAGGTATTGAAATGTAGATCACACAATATATATCGTGTTTCCAAAATAGCAACCATTTTAGCCCCAAAATTTACCAAAATAGAACCAACAAAATAATTTCCCCTCCAAACTACATTTGTATACTAAAATGAAATTAGTTGTTGCCTTCTATACTCTTAACTAACACTGAGTAAAATTAAGTGCTTAATTTTGTCTGGGAAGTACCTACGTGATAAGTTCCTTCCAAACAACAGTTGCGAAGTATTCAATAGTGAACTTATTTGAGTGAAAACTTGTTCACTTTGAGTTTACTCATTATGCCCAATTACTTTGGATATTATAGTTTAATGGTCAGAATTTATTGGTTGCTAAAAGTATGGACTAATACTAATAATATTACTTGAGTAAGTTCTATTTACTCATTTCCCCAATCAACAATAATAATAATTATATTAGTCGAAACTGCTCTAATTTTCTTTGGTTATTAGTTTTTTTTTTTACAAAAGGTAATTACCTCATTGGGATTATTAAATCATTAGTAGAAACATGCGGTGTAAAACTCTAATCTATATTGCTGCTATTTAGCACGCAGGAATACTGCACCTGCTTTGGTATTTTTGCATCTGCTTAGGTCCATTTTCATTTGTCCTGATCATTACATTCCCTTTTTACGTAATAGTACTGTGTTGATAATTTTTTGTCATCATAAAAATTATTTGTATGGACTTGTAACTGAATCATTGTTTTACTTTATCAATAATTGTATCAAATAAATAAAAAAGAAATATGTAGTAAAATTTAAGTATTTGAGGGAAACAAAATGAGATTGAAATGTTTTAGATGGTTTTGTTGAGTTTATAGTGTTAGGCTGGATTACAGTATTATTATGAAGTTATAAGGTATTCAAAAGCTCCGTTTGTTTATTATTGCAATTTTGTATCGTATTTAGTGATTGTAGAAAATAAAAAAATGACAATTCAGGTAGGTATTTGGTGAAAGAAAACAAGATTGAAATGTTTTTAGATGGTTAGTTGAGTTTATTATAGTTTTAGGTCGGATTACGGTGTAAACATGAAGGTAAAGGTATTAAAGATGGTCCGTTTGTTTATTGTTGCACTTCTAAATATCTTGGTCTACCTGATTCTCATTCTACGTCGAGTTTGATCCGTGAGTAAAGTTATATGAATGGTTATTCTGATTGGAGATGATTGGATAGTATGTGGTAGGTTGGGGACGAAGTTATTATAAGAAGTTGTTATTGGTATTTCCGTTTGACTGGTGAGTAGAATGGTGTGTTTGTATATGATATTAGCGGGAGATTGTGACCTAGGCTGGTCGGCTGGTGATGGAATGCGAGGATGGCGTGGTAGCGTCGTATAGAGGCTATGCACCAAGGTGGGGTAGAGACCCCAGCTGTGCACCAGCTGTTGTCTCTCTAACTCTCTCCATCCCACCACGGAGGGGCCCCTCGTCACACTCTCGCTCTCACCGGGCCCCGCGTGGTAGGGGGACGCCGCCAGACCGACGCCGTCCTCCCCTCTCCCTCGTGCTTCTCGGCTCTTGGAGTATAACCTCGAACCCGAGGCCCCCCCGTCAGCTGGCCCGGCTACCTCCCGACTATATTCGTCGGTCCCGGCTGTTTCTCTGCCGGCCCCTCCATTATTTTAAAACACAATAACTCACTGCAGTGATCTCCATCCCTCGTGGCTTGATTTGGCGCTCAAATTTGCCAGCACCACGTGATTCCTTTCTGCGCTATGAACTTGAGTTTCATCAATTATTGTATTAACCATGTGTCGATCGATCAGCCCTTGAGCATGGTTATGCTCAAGGGCTGACATGGTTATATAGATCATGTCAATGGATTCAAATATCTAATTTAGTCTATTATTATCATTGCTAATTATAGGTAAATTCAAATTCATTCAGATGGTATTCGAATTTGCCAGCACCACATGATTCCTTTCTGCATTATGAACTTGAGTTTCATCAATTCTATAAACCATGTGTCAATCGATCAGCCCTTGAACATAACCATAGAGATTATGGCCAATGGATTCAAATATGCGCACTAATCAAGCCTATTATTATCATTCCTAATTATAGGTAAATTCAAATGCATTCAGACGGTATAATTTTACCCTCGTGGGCTCATCATTGTGTTGTGTGAATTGCTCTCGATCAAATATAATGTTGATCTTCAGAGAATCCTGATTACTGTTATCAGTTATCAGATGCATTAGTCATCAATCTCGCAATTTTAGTGGTTCCTGCTGATGAATATTTCCAAGCAATAAAATGATTCATCTAGTTCTAGTTGATCATAGCTCATCGTCTTTTTCGAATTGATTTTAGATAATTATTAGGAAAATCCTTCCGTCAGGGATTATCTGGATACTTCCTTGAAGCTAGCAGGAGATAATTAGTTATTAGTTATTCAAGCATCGATCATATATTAATGACAATCACAGTCTAATATAAACATTCTCTATTTATGACTTGGTTAACCTAACCACAAGACATCAGTATGTCTTGTTGTTGCTTCAAGTAAACATACCGATACACCACACCACTAAAGTTGCTTTTTTCCAGTAGTGGAAGCGAAACTCAAACTCAAATCCCTTCGTGATGCGGATTTCACCGGAAACGGAAAACCAAGCTGTTCATTACGAGTCCACCCGCGGAAGCTAACGCACCAAATTTTATTTGATCAGTGACAAGTATTTGAATACTCCCGCCAAATATTATCACTATCCCGCTTTTCTTATGTGATGCAATACTTTCAAAGTGCAAAAATATGCTTCCTTTTTTTGTTTCATGAATTAAAGCTACATTTATCTGAAAGAACTTGTTAAGAAATCCATGTCCTTATATCAGCAATGGATTTAAGGTGAATTTTGCTTCCTAGTGTTGATTCATTTGCTGATTTAATGAACTTTCTTCTGACCTCATGTAAGTTCTAATGACCTTTTTCTACACAATGCAAGTTAAACGATCAAAACATGAATAACTATCTATTTGTTGTGATGTTTGTTTGTTTTGTTTATTCACACGCCGTATGATTCAAGACTCATCTGCATTATGCTTATGATCTCCCCCGTAAAGGTGTTACATTAGCATCATTATTAACTAACAGTGAAATGGGTTTTTTTGTTAACGAAAAAAACAAAAATTATAATTAACATCTACGTGTGAGAAGCGAGTAAGGTGTGAGTCACTATGTCAATAACCAACCAGGTATAGAGAACCATAATAATATATTATATAGTTTAAGAGCAACTTGAGTTTTTTTTATCTTCCTTTCTTTACTACATCCATAAAAAACCCATGATATGTTTTGAAATGCGTAACTTAAATTTTTTTTTCTTGCGTACAATCTTGAGTTGGTATAATATATTTTTTTTTTTCTTGGCAAGAAGGTTGCCTACCCTGCAGTTCATATAATAATCTCAGTCAAAATTAATTTATATGCTAGCGTTTCTTTATTGCTTTCTTTACGCGTTGTTCAATATATAGTGTTTTTTTAAGACATTCTCATAACAGAATTTGTTTCTTTTTCAAGTCTATTTTAAAAAAAAATATATATATTCAAGCATTGTCTAACACTTTTTATAGTTGCCGGAGAGTATCTGCATAATTATTAGTATTAAACGTAGACTTAGCAATCTTCTTCTTCTTCTTCTTCTTTTTTTTTAACTTGGTGTTAAATTATTCCTTGGCTTCGCATTTCACAGCGCAAAAAAAACTTGTTTCTTTTATGAGTAGAAGCTGTTTGCTGTGTGTACGGACCCTTACCTACCCCAACGTGGATAAATGGGTTGGTGTTTTTATAACGCCATCTTGCGGAACCAACACCAACTACTTCTTGTGAAACAGTTCACTTGATTGTGTTCCTCCAGATATTTTTTTTAGTTCTGCATCCTCTTTGTTTTATGCATTTGTAGATTTTTTTTTTAAACTAAAATCTTAAAAATGCAGTTACTATTCTGAAGCGCTTTTTGTTTTCATAACATTGTTGTTGGTTTCCTTTCACATTTTACCTCCCCCCCCCTTTTTTTTTGAAAGTTTCATTACATTAAGGACAGTTCAATTACTTAATACTATCGTTGCTTATTACGATTTTTTAATTTGATTTTAAAATAAGTTAGTGTTACGACTCGTCTAATATGATGTAAGTTGTAGCGAATAAGACATGACTTAATTTTGTGACGAATATTTAATTTTAACCGGTAGTAACTCCTTTATTGCGTCATTTTTAATAAAATAATGCTTAGTGCTTAATGCTAATTGAGAAAATGAAGTTGTTACTAGAAAAGAAGAATTCGCCTATTGTTATTTACTTTCTTCTTGTCTCAAATTAGCTTTCAACTTTGATCATATGACGCATGATGCAAATGTTGCCATATGGACTGTATCGTACCAATAATTTTTCCATGAATTATTTACATAAAACATTTATCCAATATTTTGAATTTGTGAGCGGAAAAGGAAGACAGAATGTTCTTCTCTAGTAACGCCCGAACATAATAACAGAAATAACTGAATGTAAAATTAATAACTTCCTTTTAAATACTCCTACTATTGTCCCTTTTGACTTTTAAAAAGCAAAACACTGCCAGTTTGTGAATAACACTTACGTTTATACCTTTGTCATTTTTGCTTCCGATCTTACCAAAGATAACGAAAGCTATTTGACCGTTCTGATGTGTGATTTTTTTTTTTATGTATACGTTGTCGAAAAATTCCAAGATATAAATCTGTTTCAGACATCATGGAATTAAGTCCAGTCTTCCGGTCTGTCTGTCGCTCAATATTTGCAAATTAACATCTCTTAAAAACTACTCGTCCGATTTTAATGTAATTAAGATGAGAGGTCATAATTAAACCATTGTTGGTCCCATTTACATGTAGGCCTCTTCGGGACCTTCTATGGTCATTTGTTTCTCTTCCACAAGCGCACAAACATAATAGTACATTACACGTCTAGTGCGGAAAGTAGCATTTTGCATGCGAGTGTGGAGTTTGCACCCGAGCGATAGCCAGGGAAAATAAAATAAAAAAATGTCTTTACCACTCTAGGGCGGTAAAGAAGAGGAATTCTTCAGAATTATGAGACGCGCATGCGTAATAAGTACAAGTACTTGAAGAATTACTTTCTACGCATCTAAACAGAGATACAATGTTTATATTTCGTAACAATCGTAAATAAATTTATTTACACCAAAAACTTAGTTAATAGCCTAATAATCAAGTTGATGGTAGTTTGTCACTTAATATGTGACCTCTTTGATTTGGAGTAATTTGACTAATTATGTTCGTACTCAGGGTCGTGTAAATCACATTGTCCACCATAAAGGCCGTGATTCAACTGTTGAATAAAGATACTTCATAAAAAAATCAAACTTATTATTGATGACTGAATTACTTACTTCTTAGTTTTGTTTGTTCGTTGGTTTGATTCGTCTGAAAAAACATTATTTTTGAAGGACGCTTCTGTTTTCCTCCATAAATATTACTTGTAATTGTAATGAGTTTGTTAAAGTAAATAAGATTATATACAGTATGTGTGTGCAGTTAAAGATGTTATTTTATTGGGTTGAGAATGCCTTTACACGCATGTGGTCCCGGTCTACCTTGTGAATACGGTGAAAGAACGCGCTAGAGAGACTCGATCCAGCACCATTCCAGTCTTAGGTTGAGCCTCTGGAATTCCGTGTCTGCAAACGGATCCACCTTATAAGGAACCTGGTTTTTCTTTTCTTGACTTATAAGGATGCCATAATGATGACCCCCCCTTCTCACCTCTTCCAGTACCATTCAAATTCATTTGGACTTAATATCTCTCTTTTCATTTTTTTTCTGGAGTGAATTCGGATTTTAGAGAACTGTGTCTTTTAAAATCCATTGAAATAAAATCATTAGCTTTTTTTTATTATTGAAAAAATAAAAATAAAAAAGTTTTGTCTACTTCAAATTATTCGTTCTCAATACATTTATGTATGTGATTTTACTGTTGAATCTATTAAAACTGTTTCTAAAAAAATCTTCTTGTTAGATAACATACACCCATAAACATAATATTAGGCCTCGAATGCTCCAACAATTACTTATAATAGTGGTTTCCAACGTTTTGTGTCGGGCGACCCACTTGCGGTTGTTAAAATATTTCGCGACCCACGGCAAACTAAATAGCATAACATTCCTTAAAATTGAGTGATTAAGGGTGGTAAGAATATTGCAACGTATAAGTCTATGTGTCAAAATTATACTGCATAAAAGATTTTGACTTACATTACGGCAAGAGAAGTAATGTTTACATTTTACCTTTGACGTGATCGTGCACTCTTTGCCGCGATCACCAAAAATCCATCCGCGACCCACCAAAAAATCCATCCGCGACCCACCAAAAAATCCATCCGCGACCCACCAAAAAATCCATTCGTGACCCACCAAAAATCTATCCACATCCCACCAAAAAATCTTTAGGCTTAGAATGTTCTTTTAAACTTCAAAACCTAGAAAGTTCCTTAAAATTTTTGAATTACCTATTTTTTTTTTTTTCTATTGGTGGTCAGAGCTCTAGGTTTTTTGCCTTCCCTTTCAAATATTATTTAACCTTTTCTATAACAATATTATTTTATAAACCATAAAATTTACATAAATTTCAGAAGTTTCCTTGTTTTTATCTTAGTGATGGAATGTCCCAAGGCTCTCTATAAACCCAGATTTTCTTCGGTTTGTGCTCTTCGAATATATTCTGCAGTAGTTCTTTAGCGATCTAATAAAACATCTCAAATCTCCACTCCAAAAAATATTAGAAAAACAACCTAATACCAATTTTAATTTTTTATGGTTAATATAATACATATTATATACATATTTTAAATAAAAGTGATCACACGTGTTAAATTACCGTGACCACATAACGTCCATCTCCAGCGAAACAACCAAAACCAAATCTTCCCCTATGGAAATCTTCCAGCAGCAAATATTTGGTTTTGTATTAATAATGTTTTCAAAAAATAGCATGGAGAAGGGTATTGACTTAAAAACAGAATTGAGACATGCGCAGTAGGTATGATGAGCAGAGATGTCTGGTAACCTGACTTAACTATAACTAGTCTAAGAGTTTATAGTTTTCAACACTAAATTGTTGAGAAAATGTTTTGGTAAACTCCTCATGGAAACATTTTTGGTTTTAAACCTAAACACATTTTAAAGCTGTTTTGAAAACTTATAGAAACGTAGTAATTATAACCTTTCTCTTGTCAGGTTCAAAACTATTAACAATAATAATCTAATCTAAGATTTACAAATCTTTCTTTATTTTTTCAAACGTTTCTTTTGACTTAATTAAAATAAACTTAAAACAGAAGAAAAGTATTATTTACCTTTACCTGAATATTTCTAGTTCCTCCTGTGCGCAAAAACTATAACCATTAATAAATCTAATCCAAGATTTACAAATCTTTCTTCATTTGATAAAAGTTTCTTTTGACTTAAAAGAAACCAAAAACCCTTGAAGAACGGTATTATTTACCTTTACCTGAATATTTTTAGTACTTCCAGTGCGTATTTAATTCCATTAACATTTTTATGCAAAGTTTAGGATGCACTAAGAAGGATGTTGGGCACGATGAGTTAATTGATGGTTTGATTATGGAAGTGGTATTGGTTGAAGAGTGAAATGTGGAAGCGAGTTGGGATGTTCTAGCTGAGTGGGTAGATCCTGTGGGCTCGGTCTAATCCAGAATGATCTGAGAGTTGACTGTAGTTGACCTCCCCGAGGAAGCAGTCCCCAGGATATGCCGGCTTTACAGCCCAATTATCGAATTATCCATTATCCTTACTATTACGGCTCATTATGTTTTCGACACGACCTTCTTTTCTTTACTACCGGGCCCCCCTCATGGAATATTAGACCGAAACAAATCATAGCAAAGCAAAGGAAGATACAAACAACTCGACCAATTAAATCTTTATCTTCCTACTGATTTTTTGTTTTTCCTTTTTTTCTTATTTTTTTTGTCGGATACATAAAAGTTATGACAAATAATAAATAAACTCCTGCAATAACATTCTAGTTTTTTATTTTATTTATTTATTTAATTGCTTGATACCTTGAAAACATGTATTTTCTTAAAATATATATTATTATTAGGCCTGGAGATAGCGTGCAAAAAAGTGTTAGACTAATATTAAGCTAGAGCTTTGTTTACAAGTTAATCCTTTGGTGCTTTTTAAGGATATGTGGTCGGCTAAGTTCGTCTGCGGGACATAGCTTGACAATATAGGAATTTAAAAAAAAAAAAACGGTAGAGAGCGGCTATGCCCCGCAAATTCTGGTGGACAATGTAATTTTCATTATCTGATTAGAAAATTAGTTAATAGACCGAAAATCAAGTTGTTCAATTATTACTCCAAATTAAAGCTAATTAAGGAGCAGAGAACATCAGCTTGATTGTTGGTGCCCTAATTTTGTACTGAAGATCATGAAAATCAAATTTTCTTTCATAAAAGGCGGGACATGACCACTCTCCGGCGGTTTGTTTTTTTCAAATGTCTATTATCGAACTGTGTCCCGCAGACGAACTTAGCCGACCATATATTCTTAAAAGGGAAGAAACCCTTTTAGTAACTTGCTGGCAAGTACTTGACGGGATTTTTTATGGTCAGCTTGGCACCGCTTCGGGAGATTTCTTGTATTCCCGGTGCCCCCATCTGTGCCTGTTATGAGATAAATAATCTTAATAATAGGTACATCACAATTTTTCTTTTTTATAGATAATAAAGACTGAAGATGACATTAATTAGAGTCAAAACGTTTCTAACGTTGTAAATGGTTTTATTGTCCATCAAACATGAAAACCACCAGAAGATGATTTTCATGTTGACTACTATATCCGATGATGAGGTCAATTTATAGGCTTCTACTGGTAATGGAACGACATTCTAACTCCTTAACTCCATATCATCTATGATATAAATTGTAGTGAAGCTCTTTGGCACACATATTATGCCCTCCGCGTTTGTAGACTGTAGCTGTAGAGCCTCGGATAATTTCTAGTAATATATATATATATATATATAGATNTAAATTTAAGTACAGGATTTTGCGCCGGTAAAGATGTTTATAGTTTTAAGACCTACTTAAGAGCTTAATGAATCCAATTTTCTGGTTGAAGTTTTCCACGTAATTTCCTACAGGAATCCTAGAAGATCCCACGTAATTCCCTTTAGGAAATTACGTGGGATATATTGAAGTGGATTAAGAATCTCAGCTCAGCGTTCACTCTAAAAATTATGGTCAATGAATAGTATTATTTATCGTTAAAACATTTAATGAAGCGATTTATTTATTTTTTTGCATTTTTAAACTATTATTATTTTATTCTTCCATTCATGTCGTATATTATATTTTTTATAAAAGTTGAATTTCTTCTTCGTAAATCAACAATTTTATTTCGTTTGAGACAAGGGGTGGGGTTTTATGATACTGTGGACCCTCCCTTAGGACTGAAACTTGGAATATAACTAAGACATTTCCAACATCCCCTCTGTTTAAATTATATTTTGTTGTTTTTCTACTGTGGAGCATTTGTGCTACAACAGTTGGAATAACTGGAAGAAGTAATTTTAAGTAATATTCTATGGAGAAATTTTAAGTGAAAGTTTAATAATAGAATATGAACGACTGTCTGCTTTATTGATAAATTGTATATGATGTTTAAATGTTATATTTTGGATTGATTATTTGATTGTAGCATCTCTTTCTTGATCTCATTCATCTTATTAATTATTGTTTTGTTTTTTTTGTGGACAGGTTGGCTGCAGAACGAGCGGAGTCTCCCATTGGAGGACGTAGCAGTATGGAGCAGGAAAAGAGAATCAGGCGAGAGATCGCAAACAGCAACGAGAGACGGAGGATGCAGAGTATCAACGCAGGTTTCCAATCACTCAGGACTTTACTTCCCCATCACGAAGGAGAGAAACTTAGCAAGGTAACTTAATCAAACTAAGTCCCAATAGACTGCAGTCTGTGCCAAACGAGAGTTAGTGCGTTGACAGCGCGGGAAAAACTAGCAAATGGGGTGGGGAGCCAGTGAGAGCTCAAGATTTGCCCTCTGGATAACCATTATAAGAAGGTGAATGTAGTGCCTTTATTTTTTCCCCTCAGAGGTTGGCCAATCTGTTTGTCACTCGATTTCCCGCGCTATCAACGCACTAACTCTCGTTTGGCACAGACTGTAAGTCTTAGTCGTCTGTAATCTGTTAATCTGTTATAAGCATTCAATTTAGGTCCTCAAAGGACTTAGATGATAGAAATAATGCTTCCTACATTCAATTTAGGTCCTCAAAGAACTTAGATGATAGAAATAATGTTTCCTTCATTCAATTTAGGTCATCAAAGAACTTAGATGATAGAAATAATGCTTTCTTCATTCAATTTAGGTCATCAAAGTATGAAAGCTTGGCTAGAAATAAATCACACCTTTTTTTGTCATTGGATATTAATACAGTTGTATCGAATGTCATGTCACGCCACGCTCTCTAATACAATCCCGCTTTTTTAGATGAGTGTTTCTGGAGAATCCATGTGCCCTTTGAATTGGCACATGTTTTTTTTAGTTCTATTTACGTCCGTTGTTTCCTCCCTTTCCAAGAAAAAAAAAATTATGTTATGAGCCTTTATTAGTAGAACCAATATGTTTAGCTCTCGAACATAAGAACACATCGTATTAGAAAAAAAAAACCATACTGGCCTAGCCAAAAAAAAATTACCAAAACAAACAAATAAAATACTAAAAAGAAACGTATTGAAGCCTGGCGCCTTGAGTCAAGGCCTCGGCTGTAATTTCAAAGATGACAAACTGGAACTTCTGAAATATGACGAATGTCTGGAGCGGTCCTTGAAATCTAGTTCTTTAAAGACGTAGTTTTGGCATATTTTTTTCTTTCTTAACACAATATTTTCCATGATTGATGATGCTTTAGTTGCTTATAATGTGGGAAATCCATGCCGCAGTAATGCAAATCGTATATTAACTTTTCAGCTTTTAATTTTCAATATCTTGACGGATATTTAATACAAAGGAAAAGGAATGGAAAAATGTATAAGTTATACTTAGATGATACAAGTTTACTTACAACTAACTTGTTAGTACTTTTTTATATCGTTGATTTAGTACTTTAACTTTTAGTGTTACGTATACGTAATTAAAATATTTAAAAACAAATTGGTAAGGGAAATCATTTATTTTTCAAAAATACTTTTTCTAAAAGTTTCTAGAACAAGAACACATATTGTAAAATATATTCTAATTTTTTCTCATAAACAATCATTAGGAAATTAAGCGTGCAATTTTTCATTATAATTATATGATACGGTGTATGTATACATTATCCCGTATTGTTGATGGTTGGATTGTTTGTCCTTGAAAAGCTGGGAGGTCGCGTTTTTAGCTTGATCCTATGTACCTGTCCCTCTTGAGGGAGTATTTAAAAACCGGATTGTGGACGTGTTTCGTTAGTTTTAACATTCTATTTTGTAAATAATACCAGCAGGTGTTGAATCTTCAGCAAACTGGCTGCTGCATCTGCTCTTCCTAACAGAATAATAAAACCATCGTAGAATTCTATCGCTTACTTATTTACAAAGACTTTTTTCCGCCTCTTTGTATTTCTCATCATCCTGAAGGTTGTGTAATATAATGAATATTATTGAATTTAATACTAATGAATTTCAGTGTGTTCAGTAAGAGTTATATTCATTTCTTTATAGAATTGGAAGTTTTTTACACCCTTAATTTTGGCTTCTAGACTCTACCGGCTTACGGAATTAAAGCTGATTTATTATTTAGGATAAGTAGAAAACTTTTAGTTAAAAAGGTGGGTGGAGGCCGCCTGAGAGTTGCCCCGTACTTCTATCAGTTTCTTCTCTTAAACCCCCCGTTCTGTTTATTTTATCTCTTAAATATCCTTTGTTTTAAATTATTCATCCTTCGGGCCTCTTGAGACGAATCAGCTGAGTTATTCTAACGTCTTTAACAACACCTTCCTGATTACAACCGTCTTTTATCTCGTACGATCCTACAACACTTTTAATTCTGATTTTTGAGAAGATTTTCGTTTTTCAATCGAAAATTTTCCTTTGTAAACATTTGTCGCTCACTTCTCCAAATCGGTGAAATTGTAACGATGTAAACGCTACGCTTGGATTATAGTCAGTAGGAGTATAGTGTAAGATCGAGTGTAGGATTAGGTGCATTGTCTTCATATTGCAAGTGGCTAGAAGTTACATCTTACCTTATCACTCCTTTTTCTTCCGTAAGATTTAAGTAATGAGTCTTAATGCCTCTCTCTTAAATTTGAATTTTATTGTATAATATCAACTACAAAACTTACCAAGTTCCCATGGTGGTGCCATATTTGAAAAAGTTTGACTATCAGTCATAATCTTTTTGATAAGGGAAATTTAGTTTTGAGCGATATTACTAAATGGTAATACTGGAATAGACCGGTGTAGGATAATGGCGGGTCAAGACGAAGGCTGGGCCGGTGTATGTGTGTCTAGGCTGGGTGTCTGGGGGGCCTCGTAGACTACGTCTGCCCTCATTGAGCCGCCTCAGATCAATACAAGGCCCACCCCCACGGCCCCCTTGCCTCTCACCATGGAGACGGTAACGATCCGGTCCCCCGCCCTCGCCGTCCCCTCTCGCCCGCTCCCACTATTGTTTTTATCTTTTATTTTCCTCCCGTTAAATTCGACGGTTCTTAGGAAAATTTAATTTTCTCATCCGGGCCCTTTCATTGTTTTATTCCGCCGTTAAGCCGCTTGCATTTGATTTTTTTCAATTCTTATTGTCCGAAGCTAAATTAGTATTTCGAGATAATCTCGGATTGAGAAAAAGGGGCGATGGCTTCTCTGTAATATTTTGAACGTCAAATGCTTGTTTTAGTGCCGGGGGGGGGGGG